>JACEIK010000371.1:108848-219717 GCA_018107945.1 Datura stramonium | reverse complement strand
CTCTGAGTGATGAATATGCAAATCTTAATCATATAGACAATGAGAGAATCGTCACTTAACTAACATACCAGGATAGAGCTTACGTGGTCCCGTTTGTAACACTCAAGGGGGCAGAGCCATCCAAAACCTTTTCAGGGCTAAGGACGCTACCATGATATTGATATCAAGCTGAAGGGACATTAGGGCCGGGGATAGCTCACAAGGGAGGTCCCACTAATAGAATCATATCATCCTATATTGGCACGTAGTTCTGGGGCATAGGATAATCGACCCTTAACCCGCTCGGTGCTAGACTCTTCTCCTAAAAACATGCATATGCTCTAAATCGTATATAACAAAGCTCAACATCATTTATGGATGAAGCTCAATAATCAATTACATCTCAAATACGAAATCATGCATATGAGAAGCTTTAGTTCAAAACATACCACAAGATTAAAACGTACATGGGAGCCTTTGCTCCAAAAAACCATGTGGTAAGCTATGCATAGGAAGACTTAATTCAAAACATACCACAAGCTAGAATATAAAATTTGGGAGGCTTCACTCCAAAACAATGTGGTAAGCTTAGATCAGGAAAATCATCATTTAAACATAACATGTGCGGATTTTCCAAGGCTTTATCATACTTAGAAATACTCAATTCTCATTGAAAACATAATTATAGACATGGGTAACTTCAAATCATGCTTTTCATCATAATATCTCATCATTATCACATTTTCTTCACAAATCTCACTTTTCATAATCATATCATCAATGGACTTCCACATTCATAAGGCTAGAAATATAATTCTTAGTTGAAATCATTATAAAATCATCCCATGCTTCACAATTTCATAATAGAATCATAATCAATGCATACGCATGTGAAGAAATTGAAGATTCATGCAATTTTGTCGAAACCCCATACTTGATCATAGGAAATTCTCATGTTTTGATAGAAATTGGGCATGGATGTGGAAGAAGACACCCACTCATAACCCTACATACCTGGAAGGGATGATTCTACCATTCCTCTAATTTCCCAAGAAGGATTTGAATGAAAACCTTGGAGAGTTACTCTAGATCACCTCTTCAACCTCTCAAGCTTGCATGCATGGAAAGAATAATCTTAGAACATATTTTTCTCTCTTAAAACGCACTAAAACGCATCTTAAACAACATAGTATAGGCTTTAAGAAGTTAGGCATTACGAAAAGGCCCTTACTAAATTCGCAAGAAATTACTTTCAGGTGGTCCTAAAGGACGACCAAATGACTCGTGGTCCAAGGCAATGACTCATCACCTAGCTCGTCAAGTACACTACTTGTCTGATCTCCTGGGCTCGTAATGGCTAACATAATGACTCGTTAGGGTGACCACGACTCGTGGTAACCATTCATTGAGTGTACTGTCCTTCTCTCTTCTCTTTTCATTCTCCCAGCCCACGGCTAACCTAAGGACTCATGGGGTCTGACCATGAGTCGTTGTCACGCTCGGGGGGACCCTCTTTCTTCAACCTTCCCAAACTCCTCCCAGGCCTCCCCACGAGTCACCTGAAGACTCGTGGGATGTACTCACGAGTCATCCCACGACTCGTCCTGAGTCTGCAACATCATTCTTACATTTTCCTTGTTTAAACTCCCGGGCCCGATCTTTGGACTTCCGGGGTATAACGTCGGAGCTCGGAGGAATATTTGATCTGAAACAGAATATGGTGTATCTGTTACATTCTAGTGGTTAGTTCACTATAATGAAACATGAGGACCCATAACAACACTTTCCTAAAGATCAGTGACACTTTCGTCCCCACCGGAGTGTCAACTGACTATGTATGACTCACCCTCCTCCCATTTTCACTATTGGGAGAGGCAAAGAGGTGGTTGAAGGATGAGCCACCAAACTCGATTACATCTTGGTATGACCTTGCAAGGAAGTTCCTCATCAGATTCTTCCCTTCAGGCAAGACTGCCAAGCTCAGGAGTGAAATATTAAGCTTCAAGCAGAGGCTGGGGGAGAACCTATATTTGGCTTGGGAGAGATTCAAGTCATTGTTAAGAGACTGCCCCCATCACCAGCAATTCAATGAGGTGTTAGCCCATACTTTTGTGGAGAGTCTAGACCCACATACAAAAATATTACTAGACTCTGCATCGGGTGGGATAGCACTGGAGAAGACATATGATGAATTGTAGACTCTGTTGAACAGGATTGCTCAAGAAAATCTAGAGTGGCATAGCGAATCATCAAGAGGGGCAAGAAAGAGAGTAGTACGACTGATAGAAGTGGATAGTGTCAATGCCTTAGCAGCACAGCTAGCATTGTTGCAGCACCAGATGATGACTCAGTTCAACAAACTAAGTATGACAACCGTAGGGAAAGGTGAATGCAATTCAGCAGGCTCCTAACTGATGTGAAATTTGTGGTAATAATGGGCACAACACATAATCTTGTGGGGAAAATCCAGAATCTGTCAACTTTGTAGGAAATGTTCAGAGAAATAATCAGACTTATGGGAACACCTACAATAAAAGTTGGCCGAGTCACCCAAATTTTTCTTAGGGTGGCAATCAGTGTAAGCAACTATAGTATCAGCAGCAGAACAAGCAGAACAGTGGCTAGTCAAGTAGTAGCAACATTGAGGAGATGTTGCAGAAAATCATGGCTACTCAAACCCAATTGGCAGAGAATGAGGCAAAGATGGCTTCAAATTTGAAAAATCATCGGATGGCCACCCGCAATCTAGAGAATAAGATGGGTCAATTAGCAGCTGCTCAGCACACCAGACCTCGGAGGGTTACCCAGTGACATAGATACAAAACCCCGATAGGTCAATGCAATCAGTCTGAGGAGTATCAAGCAATTGGCTGATGCACCACCGAAGGAAAAGAGAAATAAGGTGCAACCATAGTTGGTTCGACAAGGTCTAGCAGCCGACGAAGGAGTAACTACAAGTACTGTGCAACACAATGCACAATAATCATTGAAGCCAACACATAGATCACCGCTACCATTCCCACAAAGGCTCAAGAAGAGCAAGGAAGAAGAATGTTTTAAGAAGTTCTTTGATATTTTCAAAGAACTTCACATCAATTTTCCCTTACTTGATGTTTTGCAGGGAATGCCAAAGTATGCTAAGTACTTGAATGATGTGGTGGACAACAATGTTAGGTTGGTGGATGTCCATAAGGTGGAACTTATTGAGGAGTGCAGCTACAGGGTGATGAGCAAGATGCCTAAAAAGCTCAAGGACCCAAGGAGCTTCACCCTCCCCGTATAAATTGATGAAGCGAAAGTTATAAGGGCTTTTTGTGACTTAGGGGTAGTAGTAAATCTAATGCCTCTATCTCTATTTAACACCCTAGGGTTGGGTTAGCCGAGACCTACACGAGTAATGCTGCCATTGGCATTCAAGTCCACAGTGGCACCAGAGGGAATAATTAAGGACCTTCTCATCAAAGTGGGTGAGTTCAATATACCCACTGATTTCATCATTCTTGGCTTTAAAGTTGATGATAAGGTACCCCTGATCTTGGGATGGCCATTCTTGGCAATTGGAGGAGCAATCATAAATGTAAGAGCAGGTACTCTTAAAATGAGGGTCAATGAGGAAGAAGGGCTCTTCAGAGTCTATCAAGAGATCAACCGACCCACAAATTATAGAGATCTTTGTAAGATCACTTTGTTGTTAGATGCTAAGTGTGGGGTGGTAGATTCCATGGGTCCAATGCTACAAGACATGAGTAAAATCCAGCCCGAGTCTGATGGAAGGCTAAAATTGAAAGAGAAGTTGGAAGAGGAGAGGGACAGAGTGGAGGCTGTTCCCATTAAAAATAATAAGAGAATAAGATGGTTCTCAAAAGAGAACACTTGTTTAAGAATATCTTTAGAAGGATAGTCCACATTGCGTCGTGATGTAAAATCAGGCGCTGCTTGGGAGGTAACCCAAGAGTACCACAGGAACCTTTTCTTTTAAGTTTGTGTTGTATTTTGTTACTTTTCAATTATGTTTTTTGTTGTAGTTGTTAAGCACAGATTCAGGGGAAGTCTGAGTACTCGAGGAAGTAAGAGCTAAAGAGCATGACAAGAAGATGAGTGTGGGGTCGATGACCCACATGTTCCACAATGCAGAAAAATGTTGTTATCTAGGCCTAGAAGCCTCAGGGAGCATTCCTCATCCTTGTATTAATTTTAAACAATGTTGTGGGGACATATCATAATTCAAGTGTGGGGTGAGGGAAATTTCAAAATTTTTGAATTGTGTGCCTAGTGAATTCGGGTGAAGTTGGTGCTTGGTATGATATTGTTTGATAAAAATGTTTGAGTTGAGCATAATTTACCCACCCTTTGGTTTTTATTTTTGGTTCTTTTTCGAAGGGGGGAACTTTGAACCGATGAATAAAATTTGTATTTTATTGTACATAATGGTGTTAGGCATAGTTAGGGACTTTTCCGGATGATGGATGAATAACGACCGACTTGAGGGAAAATTAGTCAATAGATGTTGTGTTTGAACCCGAAGCTGATTGACAGCTTGATGTTCTTGTTATGTGTTGTACATGATTGTGAGATGCAAATGTTGTAAATTTTTAAGCATGTTTAGCAATTGTTTAACTCTTTTCAAGACACCTAGGCTCTTGAATATGACTCTATGTGTGTAAAGCTTGGTTGTGAATTCTTGTGATTAGCTGAGTTAAGATGTCTACTGGATTTGTCTGGAATTGAACATGTGCTATGAGTGTAAGGTTTTTAAATATTCCATGCTGTGAGTAAAAAGTTATTAGTGATTTAGTGAAGCTGCAATAGGCAAGGTACGACTCTCAGTACGAGTCGTACAAGCAACCTACGACTCGTACTATTGGTCGTAGTAACTGTCAGTTACAAGTTTTATTTCGATAGTTTTAGGGAATTTTGGTAAACACCTATGCTACTAACTCCTCAATGACGATGTTTTGGATTCTTTTAAGGTAGATTAAAGGGATTAACCTAGCCTAAATCCTAACCCTCTCCAAAAGATTGATAGTTGGATTTTCTCTCAAGAAAGGACCTAGGGTTCTTCTTCAACCTCTTCAAATCTTATTGGACTCATCAAGACAAGTCAAGGAATCATCAAACTAGGTATGTAGGGCCATGAGTGAGGTGTTTCTTCCACTTCCATTCCATTCTCAAGTCGTATTCATGATTCTTACTTCCCATGCCCTAATCTTTGAAATTTTAGGATTTAGCTCTTATGGGTGAATTCTTTTATGTTCTTAAATGAAATCAGTTCCCTCATGATTAAATTTATGTTTCTATTATTATGAATACTTGTCCCTTATCAAATCCCTCATGAATCCATGAATTCCAAGTTTCAAGTATGATTTAAGAACTTCTATGGTTTTAACCTAATTTCATGAAATTCTCTACGATATGTCTATGGGTTCAATTCCCTCATGTTCAAAATTATGTTTTATAAATTTTTTTTACTATTAATTTATAGTTTCAACTTCTAATTAAATTATGCCCAATTATGTAATCTTCATGAAAAGTGAATTTATGGTTCCATTATGATCTTGATCTTCTTAAGCCCCAAATTATGATTTATGATTTATGATATGATTTCTATCAAGTACTCATCATGGATTTATGAATATCAAGTATATACATGTGTTACAAGTATGCATAAAACCTATGATTTATGAATTATGTTATGGTCGACTCACGGGCCTTATCTCATGGTTAGTTAACGTATTTACAAGTATGTTTATGATTATCACGATTTAACGAGCCCATGAATTTCATGCATATTATACTACGAACACTATATATGTTTTGAGAGTAGTATCAAACACCGAGTTGGTTTGGGGCTCAGGTTAAGCCCCGAATCTCTTAAACTACGTGCCATCGTAGGTATATTGGGACCTCATACATGACTATCCCCGGCCCAATTGGCCCTTTTTCATGGAGATATCATGCCCTTCATGGTTCTTCCCTTGGCAAGTTATGAACGACCTCCCGACTAGGCTTACAGGTCGGACTTCATGTGTGCTCATATGGGGTATGTCAGTTAAGAGAATCTTCCACTGTTCCTCATGATTTATGCATGTTTATGATTATGTATATTGGCTCAAGTCATGTTAAATAAAGCTTTTCTCTTATAATTATGATTATTATTGTATTTCGAATGTTTTGAAAACCTTGAGCCTTATGTTACGTTACGATAATTATGTTATGAGCATGTGGTCCTACTCTTATGATCATTTATGAGTTTTATATATTTTAAATGTCTGTTTTACTTACCTTGCATAATCGGTGCATACCACGTACTTACCACATACTTTTTATGCCATATCATTTCAGATACAAGACCCGGCTCTCAGGCTCATCTCCATCATTAGTCCATCTCAGAGTTAGCTATCAGCCTTGGTGGTGAGTCCGCATGTTCCGAGGGCCATATGTCTAGACCTTTATGATGTTCTTTATTTCAGTTTTTCTGGGTTAGTTGGGGGTGTTGTCCCATCATCCCATCAGATATTATAGAGGCTTTCAAACCGTATATAGTACTATGCTGATGTGTATTTCTAGTACTTTCCGATTAATATGCTATGTTATGTTACGTTTATGTTTTCATTATATCGTATGTTTGGTATTCCACCTTAATTGACATGAAGTTAGATGTATGCTTACACCATGGGTCGACTTGTGGCCTCTCGCTGTTTCTTATCCCATGTTACGATCCGGGTCTACGTTCGGGTCGTGACAAACTTGGTATCAAAGAAATAGGTTTGGAGTGTCCTAGTTTATCTGAAAGCCGCATTAAGTAGAGTCTTTTTCATGGGTGTAAATCACGCCACACTTATGAGGAAGAGGCTACGAGATGTTTTGGAAATGTTTCCTTCCTTCATGATTTATGTCGTGTGATGAAATATCTTTTTATCCTTCTAACTCGTGTATTCACACTTCAAAGAATAATGCCAGTCAGTGGAATGAAAGGCGCTCTCGAGTCATTTCTCCCTGCAGGAGTTAAGAAAAGCTAAGGTAGAGGAATTCATGAACTTGAAGTAAGGAGCTAAAAGAGCGGGGGAGAACGACTGGGAAAGTATGAAGCCTTCTGTGAAAGCTTTAGAGACAAATAACAAGTCAAGAGATAGTGATTTCTACCTAGCCTTAAGAAGGCGACCAATCCTCAAAATGATGACCTTTAAGCTAAGGGGGAGATTATAAGGTAGGGGACTAGGTCATGCTTTGAGTATCAAGTGTGAAGGTCCCGGATCAGTAACTATGGGAGATCGATCCACGCTTATTCAGTTGTCCTTCTATACTCCAGTATATGCGTTACTCTACTCATGCCATATGCAAACATGTTATGCCCATGTATAAGTTCCAAGTACTCCTTACGTGTATTTATACTCAAATTAATAGAATGAAAAGTAACTACTTCAGATGGTGATTCCAGTCTTCTTCCATAATTCCATAAATCTCAGCTTCATGTCATGTCTCTCGTTATGTATATAAACTCATGTCTCTCATCATGCTCAGCTCTATGGACTCAGTCCTTAAGATTTGTCTTATCGGCTCATAAGATCGTGTTATATCAAGTATATGCCCAAATTAGATTTCTTGAATGATTCGTGCTCATAATTTCCTTACTTTAAGCCCTTTGAATGTTTTCCCATGATGGAGATAATGGTTAAAAGGTGTACATTCATGATAACTCCCTATCCCTGCCATAGATGCCGGGTATGTAGGAGTTTAGGAAGCGCAATTATTAGCCAAGCCTAGAAGCGTAACAACCCACATGGTCATTTTGTGATTGTTGATCCATTTCCCTAGGGTGAACCTTTCTGTATCCTCATTTTTTATTTATGACTTTATGAGATGGATAAAACAATTTTCAAGACGATCCAATGAAGATTGGATAGGATTTTCAACTTTTTTTGGAAGGTTCGAAGTTTGAGAGGTTTGACCAAAGTCAACATTTCATGTTAACGAGCTCGAATTTTTGTTCTGAAAGTTCTACTAGTTCCGGGTGGTGATTTATCACTTAGTTGGGTAGTTTGCATGGATCCCGAGGTGTTCATGAGTGAATTGAACCTTTGGTTGGATTTATGAGCTTAAAGAAATCTAAGTTTGACCATGGCCAAATTTTGATCAAACCGACCTCATATCGGTGATTTGATGATTCCAATAGGCCCGGAATCAGTTTTGTGATTGAATTGCATATTTGGTCTGTGACTGGAGGATTTCGAATGAGTTTCGGTGGATTTGAACATTTTGTGTATTTAGCATGATTTTAAGCATAAAGGGTGGCAACTCAGAGATTCGTTTTTAGTTTTTGAAATCGAAAAATTATTTCGAGACTTTCAAAATTCTTAGCATGAATCGTAGGAGTTATCTAAAAAGTTTGGTGCATTTTCGATAAGTCAAGATCGGGTTTTATTATAAAAGATAAAATAATTCTAGAATGAGCATAAAAGATGTCTGACTGGGCAAGCACCAAATGGAGTTTTTATTGAACAAGTATGTTCATATCATTATTTGGGAACTATAGGAAAATGAATCATCGCATTTCGAGTTCGTATGATGAAGTTATGGTCATTTTAGTAAAAATTAAAGTTGCTGGTGCAGCCCCTATATAAATGCCTGAATAGTGTATTTTTGCTTAGACTATGTTTATTTGGTATTTTGAGTATATTTGGCTAGAGTTCGGAGTTGAGTGATTTTTGCGGCATTCTTCTCTATTTAATAATGGGGTAAGTATCTAATCCTTATATTAGTATTTCTCCATGATTCCTTTAGTTGGTTTTCATTTTTATCTGTGAATTTATTGAAGGAAAATTGAGGATTTTGGGTCTAGAGTTAAGATACCGTATTTTGATGAATTCAAAGTCGATTTGAGTTCCATTTTGGATGAAATTTTATATTCGAGTTCTTTACCTTACGGGTAACATGATTTTCAAATAAAATTTTACTTTTGTCCTTGCGGGCTCGGGGTTGGCTTTTGGATTGACTTTTTAGGATTGGATGGAAGTATATCAATGTGGGTGTCCATGATTTAATTTTATTAGGTAGAATATGTGTTTGACTAGATTTTGATCATTCAGAATGGTTATAGAAGGGAAAATTCATATTTTGATGCTTGAGCTTTATTTTGAGGCAAGTAGAGATTTCTTGATTCTTTGAGGGTTCGAAAACAAGGGTAAGCTTAGTCTCCAGTATTTTGGGCCATATGGGGTTGTGAGACGTGTTGGCAAGGTGGCTGATGAGTTGGAGCTACCAGCGGAGTTAGTTTCAGTGCATCTGGTGTTTTATGTGTCCTTGTTGAAGAAATGCATTGAAGATCAATCTTTAGTGGTTCCAATAGAGGAAGTTAGGGTGAAGGAAAACCTTATCTATGAGGAGGTACTAGTTGAGATCCTTTATCATTATGTTGGTAAGTTGAGGAACAAGGACGTAGCCTCGGTGAAAGTTTTGTTGATGAATCAGCTTGTTGAGAGAGCTATGTGGGAAGCCGAAGCAGATATGATGGCAAAATATCGATATCTTCTCCTACCAACACAGTTCCAACTGGATGTATAAATTTCATCCTTAGAACTCTATTCAATTTTATGTCAATTCATGCATAAAATTTCCATCCATGTCCTAGCATGTATGTATGTTTCATGAATTCAGTTCAATCAGTGTATCATCCCAGAGTCAATCACTCCATAAGTTTTCAGCTTCAGATGTTCAGTATTTGGGATGGCAGTTCTTTTCCTAGTTCTTTAGTATGCTTAACTCATATTCGAGGACGAATGTTCCCAAGGGGAGATAATGTAATACCACAAAAGTTCCTAAGGCTAGACTTGAGATTTGAAGTGTGATCAGCAGGAAAAGTTGGAAAATTTTTTACTTCAGTATGACCCAACCTACGAGTCGTGGGTTGGTAGTACAGGTTGTAGGAAGACCCTTGGTCCGGATTAGTTAAGTTGTTTCCCAACCACGAGTCCCCACTATGAGCCGTAGTATGTAGGTATGACCCATGGCCAGAAGTCGTAGCAAGTCTTTGGAATTATCATATGAATGATTGTACGGGTAATAGTATGACTCGTAGGATTAAGTTATAGGTCGTGGTATGAGTCATGGAAATATTCAGAGAGTTGGGAAGAATGGACTCATTAGTCACTGGAGGAAGCCATAGGTTGGTGGTACGACTCATGATACGAGTAATACTATGATGACGTGAATCGTTGGTTCAGTCGTGAGTTGATATATTATAATGCCTCGGACTTTCGGAATAAGTTAGTTTCTGAATAAGTTAGAACCCTTCTAGGTATGTGGATATACCCCACCCAATGAATTTATTGAAACAAGATGTTAATATTAATTCAAAAGTTTAAGAATTGGTAATGGATGGCGTTATGGTCATAAGAAACCTCTACATGAAGTTGAGTCAGGTTTCTCGTCGATTGCTTTTTCATATTGGTTCGTGATAAGGGTCAACTTCCACCATTTATAACTCCTACCTTACAAATTTTTTTGTGATTCAGCATATCAATTTGAAGCCCTTTGTTCTCTTCTTCCCAACACATCCAACATTGTGCCAATCAGAGTTCAGAGTAAAATGTTATGAGCGATTTAGTGAAGCTAATAGGCATGGTACTAATTCTCGCACAAGTGGTACAAGAAATCTACGACTCGTATCAAGGTCGTAGTAACCTCGCCATGTGTTTTATTTCGAAAGCTTTGGGGCATTTTGTTAAACTCCTATGCTTCTAAATCCTTAATGACGATGTTTTGGATACTTTTAAGGTCAAATAAAGGGATTAACTCTAGCCTAAATCCTAACCCTCTCTAAAAGATCGATAGTTGATTTTCTCTCAAGAAAGGAGCAGTCTTTCAACCTCTTTCCAAAATCTTTCGACTCCTCAAGACAAGTCAATGAATCATCAAACCAGGTGGGGCGGGTTGGCATAAGTGAGGAATTTCTTCCAGCCTCATGCCATTCTCAAGTCGTATTCATTATTCTCACTTCCATGCCCTAACCTTTGGAAATTTTAGGATTAGCTTTATGGGTAAATTCTTCATGTTCTTCCATGAAATCAGTTCCCCATATTTAAATTTATGTTTCTATGATTATAAATACTTTTCTCTTTATCAAATCCCTAAGAATCAGTGACCTCCAAGATTCATGTATGATTTAAGAACTTCTAGGTTTTAACCAAATTTCATGAAATTCTCTAAAATATGTTTACGGGTCCAATTTCATCATCCAAAGTATGTTTTATGATCTATGGGAAGGATTTTATTAAAAATTTACAATTAATTTATCGTTTCTCAACTTCTAATTAAATTAAGCCCAATTATGTAAGATTCATGGAAAGTCAATTTTATGGTTCATAATGTCTTTATATTCTAAGCTCCAAATTATGATTTATGATTTATTATATGATTTCTCTCAAGTACTCATCATGGATTTATGAATGTCAAGTATATACATGTGTTGCAAGTATGCATGAAACCTATGTCTTATGAATTATCTTATGGCTGACTCACGGGCCTTATCTCATGGCTAGTTAACATATTTACAAGTATGTTTATGATTATCATGTGATTAACTAGCCCATTAATTTTATGAATATTATACTATGAGCAATTTATATATATTTCTGGGAGTAGAATCTAGCACCGAGTAGGTTCTGGCTCAGGTTAAGCCCCGGATCTCATAAATTACGCAGGTTATCGTAGGTATAGTGGGACATCTTACGTGACTGTCCCCGGTCCAACTGGTTCCTTTTTCATGGTTATATCACACCCTTCATGGTTCTACCCTTGGCAAGGTATGAAAGGCCTCCCGACAAGGTTTACCTGACTTCATATGTGCTTATATGTGGTATGTCGGTTAGAGAATCTCCCATTATTACTTATGATTTATGCATGTTTATGATTATGGTATATTGGCTTATGTCATGTTAAATAATTCTTTTTCTCTTATTATTATGATTATGATTGTATTACTTAATGTTTTGAAAACCTTGAGCCTTATGTTACGTTACGATAATTATTTTATGAGCATGTGGTCCTACTCTTATGATTATTTATGATTTTTATATATTTTAAAAGTCCATTTTAAAAGTCCATTATATTTTAAAAGTCCATTTAAAAGTCCATTTCATGATACAGACCTCGATCTTCCTGTGCTCCCATTATTAGTCCATCTCAAACTTAGCTATCGCCTTGGTGGTGAGTCTCATGTTCCGAGGGACATATGTCTAGACCTTTATGATGTTCTTTATTTCACTTTTGTTTGGTTAGTTGTGTGTTGTCCCATCAACCCATCTAATATGAGCAGAGGCTTTTAGAGCGTAGATATAGTACTCGCCGATGTGTATTTCTAGTACTTTCCTTTCCTTACTATGGTATGTTATGTTACGTTTATGTTTCTATTTTATCGTATATTCAGCATTCCACCTTAAGTGATATGAAGTTAGATGTATTCTAATACCGTGGGTCGACTTGGGGCCTCTCAAAGGTACCTTGTCCCGTGTTACGATCCTGTCCTATGTTTGGGTCGTGATTGTATATGTTAAGTGTAATACCCAAAAAAATCTAAGATCAGACCCGAGTTGAAACGGAGAAAATAGATTTCCTGCACCAAGTCACAGGACGAGCTGTCCAGTGACCTGTTGGTTGTGCCAATGAGTTGTTAAGTGACTCCATGGGAGGGAAGGACATTGATTAGATTTTGGAGTTTGAGGGTGACCACGGAGGGACCATGATGTATCACCACCACCAGTCGTCAGGTGGTTCGTGGTTAAGTATTGTATGAAGGATGAAGGTTTTGGGCAGTGTACTTAATGACCAAATTCCCACGAAGCCGAAGTCGGGCACAATTTACAAATGGCAACCTCGTGGTGACTAGTGAAGATGGGATTCTAGTGCAAGTAATGATAGGTGACATGAGTCATGGTCAGGGACGACGAGTCGTCCAATCCCTCGTGGGGACTGGCATTGTGTTTATCCCTGCGAATTTATTAAGGCCTTTTCCATAATTCCTAAGTTCCTAAGGCCTAAACTATGCTTCATTTAAGCTTAGAATAGAGTCTTCTAAGAGGGTTAAGTTCATTATAGGCTTACTCAATTCCATGCATTCAAGTCTAGAAGATCTTAAGGGTGATCAAGCCTAAATCTCTCAAGTTCTTCCCCAAATTCTTATTGGGCAATGAAGGAAGTTAAATCAAGATTTTTCAGGTATGTAGGTTTATGAATGGGTGTAATTTTCCACACCATGCCCAATCCTTTTCAATTCATGAAATTGTTGTTGATAAATCTATGAGGTTTTTACCCAACATTTGAATTCTCTAAGTTTCAATCATAGGTATGATCCAATCAAGTTTATAATGTTGAATTATGATTAATGGGCAAGTTTTACAGTATTTTCAATTATAAATTATGTCTTAAAGTTTTAAAATTTTGTTGCCCATTCATGGAATCTCATGAAAGTTTAGATCCATGAAATATGTATTCAACCATGAGGAGATGTTTATGAAAAAAAGTATGATTTTTGAATTATCCATGTCTATATTCATGTTTTTAAATGATCAAGACTATGCTGCCATGTTTATGTATCGGGAAAGACCATATGATCAAGTATATTTCATGATTTATCTAAATTTCATGCTATCAGCTTACCACATGGATTTTGGAGTCTAGACTCCCACCACTTTAGCTTGTGGTATGGATTTTTCCAAGGCTTCTCATATTATAATTTCAGATTTACGTATGTATTTAATGAGTCAGCTTCATCACTAAACGATGGTTCAGCTTCGCTGAAAATGATGGAGAGCATATGCATGTTTTTTGGAGTAGTGTCTTATCACCCAAGAGGGCTAAAGGTCGGCCAACCCTATGCCTCGTAACTACGTGCCAATGTAGGTATGCTCATACATTTGGGATCTCTGTGAGCATTCACTTCCCCCTTAAGGGGTCTTCAACTTGATATTGATACCATGGTAGCGTCCTTCACCCGCAAAGCTTTGGATGGCTCGCCACTTCAGGTGTGATAGTCGGGACCATGTAAGCTCTATCGTGGTAATGTCGTTTATATGATGAGTCTCCCTTTAATACTCTTGATTTAAGTTATGCATGTTCACCAGTCATGATACTATGTTTTCAATAAGTTTGACCAATGTTCAGTTTACATATAATTACCGGGCCAACTTCTCAAGTCATTCCATTCAATTATGATATTTAGTTATGTTCGATCATGATTTCGTAAAATAGCATGCACCCACTTTGAGAATCTTATCATGACATGTTTATAATATGCATCATTTATGATTTTACATAGTTACTGATTTTACTTACCTTGCATACTCGGTACATTCACGTACCGACCACATACTCTATGCTTATCGTTTCATGGTACATGCTCTGATATTCAGGCTCATCTTCCCAATTAGCCAGACCTATAGCTTTAGCACTTATTAGACAGGGTTGGTGAGTCCTCATCTTTAGAGGGCCCTTTTTCCAGTTGAATCTATTACTTTTAGTTTAATTTAGTGAGTTAGTTAGTCTTGTCCCAACAACTCATCGCAGTGTAGGGCTTTTCGCATAACATGTATTCAATTTCGGCTCGAAGTTATGTATTCCGATGTTATGAGACTATCAGACTTCTTCTATATTAATTATGTTAATCTTCCGCTTTATTATAATTGAGTTAGATGTCAAGTTCATACCATGGGTCAACTTGGAGCCTCGCGGTTCGTTGTCCGTGTCTCAATCCTAGCTTATGTTCGAGTCATTACAAACTTGGTATCAGACCACTAGGTTTTGATATGTCCTAGGATGTTTGAAAGCCGCATTAAGTAGAGTCTTTTTCATGGGTGTGAAGTGCTCCACACTTATGACGAAGAAGATATGAAACATTTAGGAAAAGTTCTCTTCTTTCATGATGTATGTCAGCGAAGAAAGGTCTCTCTATCCTTCTAACTCATGTTATACGCGTTTGTAGAATTATTCGTCCTCACCGAATTAACGGAAGAAGAAATGGGAATTGAAATGGCCGCGAGAATGGCAATGGAAATGGGCACCAGTAGGCCCTACCAGCCCATGAGGAGAATGTGCTATTTAGCTTCTGCCAGTTCACCCCGAGTTCAAAGGGCAAACATACGTATATTAGTTTCGGCTTCTTTGAATGCACAGTCAATAAGTAGGCGGTAGCGCATGTCCTCAGAAACACAAAAGCGGCGGCGGGAAGAGTTAGAGATTTTCTGAGGATGAACCCTTCGAAGTTTGATGTAAAAGGTGATGAGGATCCACATAATTCATTGATGAGATCTAAGATCATCCATATCATAGGGGTGACCTGGGAGAGGAGTAGGTCGATCTAGCCTCGTATCGCCCTGAAAGGGGTTGCGATATGGTTCAAGCAATGGAAGGATAGCAAGGAAGTGCGAGCAGGCCTGGCTGGTTTGGACGAGTTTCATGCCACATTTCGATCGATTCTTCCTCAGGAGATGAGTGAGATAAAAGCAGCGAGTTTATGAACCTAAATCAAGGAAAATTATAGTTTAGAGTATGCCTTGGAGTTCACTCGCTTGTCCAAGTATGCACCTGAGATGGTGTCAAATCAGAGAGCCCGAGTGAGCCGGTTCATGCATGGGGTAGAAGACTACTTAGCCAAGGATCAGTTTCGACTGCAATGCTTCATCAAGACATTGACTTAGCTCGGATAGTCCGGTTCGCCCAACAGACGGAGGCTGCGTATGAGTGAGCGGTAGCCGAGAGAGGCCAAGAGTGGCCAGGACTGATAGCTTTGGATTCTCCCAGCAGAGACATAGTGGGCACCGTTAGAAGTCTCACTGTAGATCTTCACCACAGAACGCCTTCGGCTATGAGTGTGCCATCCAAATCCGTGCACGACGCTAGGATGAGCATCGCTCTAGAGGACAGAGTAGCAGACCCGCATAGACCAGCCTCGGATTGTAGCAAATGTGTCCTAAGACGTGTGGGTCGGCCTAGAAGGTTCATGTGCTTGTTTCTGGGTGGCAAGCCCGAACATATGAATAGGATTGCCCAAAGAGCTTGACAGGGTAATGATAGGGGTCAAGGCCCAGCTCTCAGCTCCTGGGTAGCTCCACCAGCATGCCCAGCTCAGCAGGGGGCATCTACTAGTGTAGGTAGTCAACGCTAAAAGTATTCTATGCCCAAGCATCTTGTCAGGAGTAAGGAGGTCTCCCGTGATGTAGTCACTAGTATTTTAAGGAGTATTCCAATTTCTGATGTATATGCATTGTTAGATCCAGGGCTACTTTATTTTTTGTGACGCCCTATGTTGTTAGTAGTTTTGGAGTCAATCTTGAAATCCTATTTAAAACCCCTCTTTCATTCTCTACCCACCAATGATTCAATTATAGCTCAATGGGAATATAGAAATTTCCCCGTCACGCTTCTTTAGTATGTCACCTCAGCAAATTTAGTAGAGCTATCCATGACTGATTTTGATGTTATCCTCGACATGGATTGGTAATATGCATGTTATGCCTCAGTCAATTATAGAACCTATGCAAAGAGGAGTTCCGGGGATTTTTGGGTGAGAAAGTCCTAGAGTGGAAGGGTAGTTCAATTATTCCCGTAGGTCGCCTTCATTTCCTATCTTAAGGCCAGGACGATGATTTCTAAAGGTTGCTTGTACCATCTAGTTAGGGTTAAGGATACATGTCCAAAACCCCGACTATACAAATAATTCCTTTAGTGTGTGAGTATCAAGAGGTGTTTCTAGATAATTTACCCTTCTTTTCGCATAGGCAAAATTTCTATATCTATTTCTCCTATAGAATGGCCGCATCCGAGCTCAAGGAGTTGAAGGAGTAGTTGAAAGTTTTGTTAGACAAGGGATTCATCAGACCTAGCAAATCACCATGGGGTGCGCCAGTGCTCTTTGTCGGCAAGAAGGATGGTTCTCTTGTCATGTGCATTGATTATCGATAATTGAACAAAGTTATTATCAAGAATGTATCTTCTTCCTAGATTGATGATTTTTTTCCAACTTCAGGTGCCAAGTGCTTTCTTAAAGAGAGACCTCAGATCCGGATACCATCAGCTCAAAGTTTGGGAGAGTGATATTCCGAAGACACCCTTCAGGAATCGATATGGTCATTACAATTTTTTAGTAATGCCTTTTGGACTAATGAATGCGCCTGTAGCTTTTATGGATTTGATAAACAGGGTGTTCAAGCCATACTTGGATACATTCATGATTTCATAGATGACATTCTTGATATACTCTCGAGCAAGGAGGAGCATGTTGTTCATCTGAAGGTGGTGCTACCACTTTGAAGTATCATCAGTATATGCTAAGTTCAAGAAATGTGAGTTTTGGTTGAACTCGGTGACAATTTTCGGGTCATTTCGTGACAAGTAAGTGAGGGTGTAAAAGTAGACTCACAGAAGATTGAGGTAGTTAAGAATTGGCCTAAACCGTTGAATCCTTCAGATATCAGGAGTTTCTTGGGCTTAGCTGGGTATTATCGCACACTTTTCGAGGGTTTTCATCCATTGCAGCCCCATTGACTAAGTTGACCCGTAAAAGGAAGTTTCAACGGTCGTAGGCTTGTGAGCAAAGCTTCCAAGAGTTGAAGACTCGACTCACCTCAACACTAGTGTTAACCCTACCCGAGGGTATCGATGGGTTTGCGGTATATTGTGATGCTTTGAGGATCAACCTTGGTTGTGTGTTGACGCTAAAGACAAAGAATGTTATAATATGCTTCCAGGCAGTTTAAGGTCCATGAAAAGAGCTACCCGACTCATGATCTCGAATTGGCGGCAGTAGTATTTGCCATGACGATTTGGAGACGCTATCTGTGCGGGGTCCATGTTGATGTGTTTAAGGACCACAAAAGCCTACACATGTTTTTACCAAAAGGATCTCGACTTGTGCCAAATGATGTGGTTGGAGCTATTGAAGGACTATTAAATGAGTGTCTTTTATCATTCGGGTAAAGAAAAATGTGATGGGAAGACTCTACAGCAAGATTTCCATGGAGAGTAAAATCTCAAATAGATGAGGAGAGGTTGTTAGTGAAGCATGTTCACCACTCGCACGACAGGAGTTTGTCTCGGTTGACTCGATGAATAGTAGTATCATTATTAGAATGTGTCAATCATCCTTAGTGACCGGTTAAAACTAGAAAAGACGAGATCCTTATTATGTTAAATTTGAAGGAAGTCGTTCATAATCAGAAGGTAGAAGTCTTCAAAAGGCGGAGACGGGGAGCTTCAATATCGGGTTGCTTATATGTTTAAGGTGTTGACGATTTGAGAGATCAGATATTGCGCGAGGCCTGTTTGTCCCAGATCTATACATCCAGGTGCCACCAAGATGTACCGTGACCTACGAGAAGCTCATTAGTGGGAGGAGAATGAAGAAGGACATATCAGAATTTGTGTCTAAATGTCTCAACTGGCCAACAGTGAAAGTGGAACATCAAAGACTCGATGTATGCTTCAAGACATTAGTAGCCCTACATGGAAGTGGGAGGAGATAAATATGGACTTCATCATAGGGTTTCCTTTGTACTGATTATAGTATGACCCTATTTGGGTGGTTGTAGATGGCAGACTAAGGCACCATTTCTATCTACAAAACTACTAATTCAATGGAGAGGATTATGCTAAGTTATACATTCAGGAGTTAGTTTGATTGCGTGAGTGCCCTTGTCCATAATATCATATAGTGGTACTCAGTTTCTAGTCCAAATTATTTTTTGAGATCATTTCGTAAAGGCCTTGGTACCCAAGTTAAGCTTAGCACAACTTTTCACTCGCAAATAGATGGTCAAAGTGTAGAGGACTAATCATACTATTGAGGATATGTTGAGAGCGTGTATGATTGATTTCAAGGTTAGCTGGGATGATCACTTCCCTCTTATTGAATTTGCATATGACAACAACTACCATTCCGCAATCGATGGCCCCGTTTAGGCTCTCTGGCGGGCGAATGTAGCAGATCACATATTGGTTTGTTTGAATTCGGTGAAGCTACATTGGTAGGTCTAGATTCAGTCCATGCATCTATGGAGAAAGTTCTGCTTATAAGGGACAGGTTGAAAACAACTCAGAGTCGTTAAAAGTCCTATGTGGATGTGAGGAGCTTGAGTTTGAAGCGTATGATCTGCAGCCAAGGTATCCCCCATGAATGGAGTGATGAGGTTTGGAAAGAAGGGAAACTCAGTCCCCATTATGTTGGTCCATAGTAGATTGTGAAATGGGTCGGCAAGGTAGAATATGAGTTGAGCGCCCTCGAATTAGCTTCGCCATCCAGCTTTTCCTTGTATCATTCTTAAAGAAGTGTTTGGGTGATCTAGCTCAAGTTGTTTCAAGGACAAGAGTTAGTGTGAAATATGAAGCCTCAGTTATAAGAAGGTTTCGGTAGAAATACTTGATCGTCAGGTTCGCAAGCTAAGAAACAAGGAAGTAGCCTCGGCCAAGGATTTGTGGAGGAATCATCATGATGAAGGAGTTACTCCGGGAAACTCAATAAGATATACGACTAAATACCACATTTATTTCCTTCGGATCGTGTCTAAATAGGTATCAGTTTCTCCTTGGTACCCTATTCAGTTTCATGTTCATCTCATGTTCCCCAGTTTCTTTCATGTCAATGAATGTATGTGTGATTCAGAATCTGGCCTACTATGCAACACCCGTAGTCAATCACTCGCGCCAAAGACGTATGTTCCGCATTTTGAGGCCGATGATTGTATTTTTCTTATTTTTAGTATGTTTTTCCACATTCTAGGATGAATTTTCAAGGGGGAGATATTGTAATACTTCGAAAACCCTAAAATCAGACCTGAGAGTTGAAATTAAGAAAATAAGATTTCTAATGTGTCACCTGGATTTGGTCGTCCAGTGACTTGTTAGGTGCTCCATGAGTCGTTAAGTGACTCGTGGGAGGTGCTGGACATGGCTGAGATTCTGGAGTTTGAGGTTGACCACGGGAGGGACCATGAGTCGTTAGGTGGTCCATGGTTAAGTATTGAATGAAGGATGAAGGTTTTGGGTAAAGGTAGTTAATGACTAGTCACCACGAGTTGTCGGGCACACCACTAGTCGTGGTGTCCCTCGTGGTGACCAGTGAAGATGGGATTCCAGTGCAAGTAACTAGAGGTGACTACGAGTCATGGTCAAGGATGACGCATTCGTCCAAATTCCTCGCAGGGGATTAGCAATGTGTTTTTCCCCTCGCGAATTTATTAATGGCTTTTCCGTAATTCCTAAGTTCCTAAGGCCTAAACTATGTCATATTAAGATTAGAATATAGTGTTTTAAGAGGGGAAAATTCATTATAGGCTTATTCACTTCCATGAATGCAAGTCTAAAAGCCTCCTAAGAGTGATCAATCCTAAATCTCTCAAGTTCTTCCCCAAATTCCCTATCAAAATCAAGGAAGTTGCGAAATTAGATCTCTAGAGGTATGTAAGGTTATGAATGGGTGTAATTGTCCACACCCATGCCCAATACTTTCTCAATTCATGAATTGTAGTTTATGAATCTATGGGGTTTTCACCCAATATGTGAATTCTCTAAATTTCAATCATGGGTATGTTCCTAGCATGTTTCTAAGGTTGAATTATGACTGATGGGCCTATTTTACGATGTTTTCAATTATAAATTATGTGTTCAAGTTTTATAAATAATGATGTCTATCCATAAAAGTTCATGAAAGTTGAGATCCATGAAATATGTATTCAAGCATAATGAGATGTTTATGAAGAAAGGATGATTTTGAATTCCCCATGTCTATGCTCATGTTTTCAAATGAACATCTCTATGTCAAGCATGTTTAAGTATTGGGCAAGTCCATATGATTAATTATGTTTCATTATTTATCTAAATTTCATGCTATCGCCCACACATGGATTTTGGAGTCTAGACTCCCACTATTTTTCAGCTTGTGGTATGGTTTGAGCCAAGGCTCCTCATGTTATGATTTCATATTTATGTATGTATGTAATTAGCCGCCTTCATCACTAGATGACGGTTTAGCTCTGTTGAATAACGATGGAGAGTATAAGCATGTATTTGGAGTAGTGTCTACCACCGAGTGTTTAAGGGGCAGTGAACCCATGCCTCGTAACTATGCGCCAACAAAGGTATGTTCTGTGTTATTTGGGACCTCCCTTTGTGAGCTTCCCCTGACCCCAAGGTGCCTTCATCTTGATATTGATATCATGGTAGCGTCCTTAGCCTTGGCAATGCTTTGAAAGGCTTTGCCCACTTGAATGTGATAATTGGGACCATGTAAGCTCTATCGTGGTGATATCGGCTATATGAAGAGTCTCCTGTTGTTCCTCATGATATCGCTTATGCATGTGCATAAGTCATGATACTATTTTTTTCAAGTTGTGTTTGACCCAAAGATCAGCTTTACTTATGATTATCGCTTTCATCTTTGGGTCATCTGATTCAGTTATGTTCAAGTCATGATTTCAGAAAATAGTATGCAAGCCCCACTCTCAGAAGCTTATCTTGATTATGTTTATATTATGCATGATTTAAGTGATTTTACATATTTCTAGCAGCCTTTACTTACTCATACTCCTGTATATTTCACATACCACCGCATACTTTGTGCCGTGTCATTTCGTGATATAGCTCGGATATTCAGGCTCGCATAATTAGCCAGACCTGAAGCTTTAACACTTATCAGCCTGGGTTGGTGAGTTCTCATTCGAGGGCCCTTATTCCAATTGTATCTATTACTTTCTTAGCTTTAGAAATTAGTGAGTTAGTTGGCGTCTTGTCCCAACAACTCGTCGCAGTAGAGGCTTTTTACATAGCATGTATTCATCTTTGGTTTTAAGTTATGTATTCCAATGTTATGTAAGACTATCAGACTTTGCTATATTAATTATGTTAATATTCTGCTTTATTATTATTGCATTAGATGTCATGTTCATGCCATGGGTCGACTTGGAGTCTCTCGTGGTTCTTTGTCTGGTCTTGATCCGGGTCTATGTTTGGGTCGTTACATTAAGCACTCTTAAAACCCTCCTAACAGAGCTTAAAACGGACATAGTTTAGGATGTAGGAGCATAGGAATCTAAGAAAACACCCTTACTAAATGCAGAAAATTCGTATTACTGTCGTCCTCATGAGTGACCTCACGACTGTGAGGTACTGGATAACCCGCGAGTCCCATCGTTGAAGTCCACTAGAAAAACTGTCTCCAACTTAGCCTCCTATTCACAACCAACTTCACGAATAGTGAATTACTCCATGACCCATGTTTGGCCCTCGTGGTTACCCCATGACCACGACTTCCCACCAATCAACCTCCACTTCAACGAATCACTTCATGACTTGTGAATTATCTTCATGGTCACCGGATGACTCGCCCCGTGACCTAAGCAATATCTTACCGGTTTTTACTTGAACCCTCGGTTTTGAACTTGGGTACTTTCGAGGTATTACGATATCTTCCCCTAGGGAAAATTCTTCCTTATATGTTATAAACATATTGAAAAGCTTGGGAATGGAACTTGCATCCCAAATAATACCTAACATCCAAACAAAACTAACTATAGGGTGACTAACTCCGAACTAAAATACGTGACAGCACTGAATTCATGATTCACACATAAATGCACTGACATGAAAGAAACTAGAACTCTTGAACAAGACACGAAACCGAATAGAGTACTAAGGAGGAAAGTGATACCTCGCCGGAACTAAGATGGGAGGGAAAAGATGCGGGTATTTAGCCATCATATCTGCTTTGGCTTCCCATGTAGCTCCTCAACGTGATGATTCCTCCAAAACCTTTACTGAAACTACCTCTTTTTTAATCATCTTCCAAACTTGACGATCAAAGATTTCAACCAGTACCTCCTCATAGCTAAGGCTATCCTTCCCACCTACGCTCTTCACCGGAACAACCAATGTCGGGTCACCAATGCACTTCTTTAAGAGTGAAACATGGAAAACTGGATGTATTCAACCAACTCTGAGGGAAACTCAAACTCATAGGCCAATCTTTGCCAACATGTCTCAAATCATTTATACAACATATTGGGACTAAGCTTCCCTTTCCTACCTAACCTCATAACTCCCTTTAAATGGGAGACACCTTTAAAACACCCAATCATCAACTTTAAATTCAAGTTCTCTCTCCTCCTCACATTCACATAGGATGTTTGATGACTCTCAGCTGTTTTTCAGCCTTTACTTTTATAAGATGAACTTTCTTAATAGCCTCGTGAACTGAATCTCGCTCTATCAAACGTAGCTTACCTACTTCAAAAACCAATATGCGATCTACATCTCTGCCCATAAAGAACCTTAAATGGAGCCATCTAGATGTTTAAATGGTAGCTGTTGTTATATGCATGAACTGAATCTGCCTCTATCAATGTAGCTTCACCTAAATCAAACCAACCAATAGGCGACCTACATCTTTGCCCATAAAGATCCTCAAATGAGCCATCCGATGCTGGAATGGTAGTATTTGTTATATGAAAATTCAAGAGGTAAATGATCATCCTAACTACCCTTAAAGTCAATCACACATGCTCTTCAACATATCCTCGAGAGTCTGAATTGTACGCTCAACTCCGAATTATCTGTAATGTGGGTGAAAAGTCAGGCTAAGCTTGACTTGAGTACCAAGTCCCTTCAAACGACTTCCAAAATTGTGAGGTAAAACTGAGTACCTATATCTGATATGATGGACAAAGGTATACCATGCAATCAAACTAACTCCCGAATGTACAATTTGCATAATCCTCCGCCGAGTTGGTAGTTTTCGACTGATAAGAATGAGTTGCCTTAGTCAACCTCTCCACAATCACCCAAATCGAGTCATATGATCGACGTATATGAGGCAATCCTGTGATGAAATCCATATAGATCTCTTCTGACTTTCAGGTGGGAGTAATAATGTCTTGAAGTACACCTCCGGTCTTTGATGCTAAACTTTGACTTGCTGGCAGTTTTAACACTTAGCCACAAACTCCGAAATGTCCTTCATCATGTCGTTCTGCTAATAGACTTCCTATAGGTCAAGGTACATGTTGTTGGCACATAGATCTATAGAATATCGGCAACCATGAGCCTCATGAAACATCCGATCTCTCAAGTCATCAAATATCTAGAACATACAAATTACCCTACATCAAAGAAGCACACCATCTCCCTTCGAAAAGACTCTACCTTCTGATTCTGAACAACTTCCTACAACAGTACTAGAATAGAATCCTTGTCTTTCCCAACTGTTCGGTTATTTGTAACTACACGCAAGGCACGTGGTTTCAATTACAGTAAATTGTCTTAAGTAAAGACAAGCAACATCCCACGTGGACCGAGCTAAGGTACTAATTAACTTAAGTGATAATGAACTATATCTTTAAGAATGCAAACAACCAAATAAATAATATTTTGAGAGTTGAGTTTCCTAATAAATACGAAATTCCAAGACAAAAATTATAAAGTGACTCGAACAATAGTAATGAGCAAGTCGAGGTTAAACGGTCATTGGAATTAATTTATCAATACAATCAGCTTAATCTTTTCGGTTGCTAGTCAAGAATTATTGCCTATGGATTGGAACTTTCTGACTCCTATACAATTTAAGAATTATGAACCTTTAATCTATTTTCGTGATAAAAGAATTTCATGTTCTAGCCATACATTTCCGATTCCTTAATTGACTAATAAGACTTTCGTATATATTTCCACTCAATGTAAATCAATTCTCAATTTACCAAACTAAGAAGAGATCATATCCTACCAATTCACAAGTTTCCAATTTATTTCTCTTTTCAAAATCAAAATTGATTTTTTGTGATATTACTAACATTGGCCAAACATTAATGCGTAAGAACAAGAATTGATAGAACAACCATTGAAGAAAAGCTTAAACCTAAAATGATCAACAATTGCATTCCACTACAATTGTTCTTAACCTCAAAGAAGAAGTGAATTTAGCCACCCATTTGTAGATTAAACATCAAATAAGTAGAAATCATACAAACAATTGAGATAAAAGAGAAAGAGATCGAGAAGAACCCTAGAATTTTCGTCCACTAACCGCCCGTAACCCACTGCTTCGCCAACCAAGTCAGAATGTTTAAAATAAAACCTAAGTTGCTATTTATACTATTAAGAATTTTTCCTAAAATAACAAAGCAACGTGGCACGCGAGTGTATCGTGGAGCACTCCTCCGTGCCATGGGGGTATCGCGGAATCCTCCGGAATTTGGCTCCTCAGAAATTTCACCTCGCCGTGCCACGGCTTGCATCGCGGAGCCCGGCCAACGTGCCACGGTGCTATCGCGCACCTACACCGGGAAATTGATGTCCCAGGTACTTGTAATTAACGTGACACGAAGTGCACGCGTAGCACCGCTCTCTGTGTCATGGAGCTAACGCGAGCCTTCGCAGAAATTGCAAAAATTAAATCACCCGAGGCGTAATGCCTCCGCGATGGCAAGCCGTGACACGGCTCCCATTGCGATTCTTCTTGCTTCTTCCTTGACCTTTCTCCACTTGTTTCCAAGTCCATTCCCAATTTTTACCAACATGTATCTTAGCTTCCCAAAATTCCATTTTACCCGCAAAACAACACTAATCATGTTGGTTAGTATAAATTCACATTTTAACTAAAAATCATGAGAATGTACACATAATCTATCGATAAACAAGACGAAATGAAGCATTTGCGTATCACTTGGGCATGCAATTCTCGCCCAAGATCACTAACCTTGACTTCACCACCAAAGAAGATCAACCATTTTGAAAATGACACCACCATTCACGAGTCAACAAGGCAAAACCCTAATCATGCAAGTTGATGCACATCCTTAACCAATTCTTTGCTTCCATCTTCTACATGAGAAACACTCTCCACGACAATCTACTAAGAGCATCCGCCATAATGTTGTCCTTGCCCGGATGATAAAGGACACTCATGTCATAATCCTTGAAAACCTCTAACCACCTCCTTTGTCACAAATTCAGGTCCTTATGGGTAAACACATACTGTAGGCTCTTGTGGACCGTGAACAGATCTACATACACCCCATACAAGTAGTGTTCCAAATATTCAATGTGAAAACCACTTCTTCCAATTCTAGTTCATGCGTTTGATAATTCTTCTCGCAGCCTTGAGTTGTCCGGATGCATACACAATGAATTTTCCATGCTGCATCAACATGTAAGACTAAAACCAACCCTAGAGGCATCAAATGCACCATAAATCCATTTATACCCTCAAAGTACGATCAATACTAGGGTTTCGAAGTGAGTCGAGCCTTAACTCTTGAAAACTCTTCTCACATGCATCCGACTACTGAAATTTGAATTTCTTGTTGGTCAACTTAGTCAACGGTGTGGCAATGGATGAAAATCCATCAACAAACCTTCTGTAGTAACCAGCTAAACCCCAAGAAACTCCCGGAGAATAAAAAGGCTAACTAGTCTAGGCCAATTCTTCACTTTTATCTTGTGAGAGTCCATGTATACACTCACTACTTGACACCACATGACCTAAAAATGCTACTGAGTCTAACTAAAACTTACACTTGCTGAATTTAGCAAACAACTTGTGATCCTTGAAGTCTGTAGCACAATCCTTAAAATGAGCGGCATGCTCCTCCTCACTCCTAGAATATCTCGAGAATTCATCTATGAATACAATCACGAACATGTCCAAATAGGCTTGGACACCCTGTTCATCAAATCCATAAAAGAGACAGGAGCATTTGTTAGTCCAAAAGGCATAACTATAAACTCGTAGTGACCATACCGAAGTTCTAAAAGTTGTCTTTGGGATGTCACTTTCCTAACTCTAGGTTGATAATAATCGGACCCGAGATCATCTTTGAAAATCATTTAGCACCCTAAAGTTGGTCAAACAAATCATCAATTCAAGGAAGAGGATACTTCTTCTTGATTTTAACCTTGTTCAATTGCCCATAGTCGATGCACATACGAAGAGAACCATCCTACTTTTT
Source organism: Datura stramonium (assembly GCA_018107945.1). Lineage (NCBI taxonomy): Eukaryota > Viridiplantae > Streptophyta > Magnoliopsida > Solanales > Solanaceae > Datura > Datura stramonium. The sequence continues at coordinate 192,757 of JACEIK010000371.1, read as the reverse complement.
CGAACAAAGAAAACCGGTGCACCCTACGGGGATCTCGCTAGGTCTGGATGAAACCCTTGTCTAAGAGATCCTTCAACTGCTCTTTCCACTCATTTATCTAAACTGGAGCCATTCTGTAAGGAGGAATAGATATAGGTTGCATATCGGGTAGAAGGTCGATACTGTAAAAAGTCAATGTTTCTGCCAGAGGCACTTCGTGTAAATTATTTGGGAACACCTCTGGATACTCACACTACAACAACTGATTGAAGAGTCGGGGTCTCGGATGTAGCATCCTTTACTCAAACTAGATGATACACACAACCCTTAGAGATCATCTTTCCAAATTTTAAGGTAGGAAATAAAGTGACATACAAGCATAGCTAAAGTACCCTTCCACTCCAGACCTGCTCACTCAAAACTAGAACTCTACTGCATGGTTTCTACGATTCACTAAGGCATAACATGCATGAAGCCAATCCATACCAAAGATAATATCAAAATCTGTCATGTCTAACTTTACTAGATCTGTCAAGGTGACTTTCTAAAGGACTATGATAGGGCAAAATTTCTCGTATAACCATCAAGATATAAATGAGTCATCAATCGGGAGTAGAGACCGAGAAGGGTTTTGATAGGATCTGACCGACTTCGGAAACTAATAACAACATAGGGCGCGCGCAGATAAAGTAGCCCCCGGATCTAACAATGCATATACATTAAGATGAAATACTCATAACATACCAGCTGACTGCATCTCGAGGAGACCTCCCCGCTCCCCGACGAGACGCCATGCCATAAAACCTATTCTAACGTTGACCACCACCAACACTAGTGGACGCACCTTGCCGAGCCGAGCGTGCCGGGTGGAGCGTTGAATCGGTGACCGCCCCACCCTACCATGGCCCTTTCTGGCTGTTGGAAAATCATTGAGCATATGACCGGCCTTCCAAGACCCAAAGCATGCACTGCTCCTACTAAGCACTAACTAGTGTGCCTCCTACCACACTTGTAAAAATCTGGACCGGCCAAGCTCTACGGGCCACTCCCCTAACCTCAAGAGTCGGATGCCCCGCCCCTTTAATCTCGCCAGATCCGGATAACACACTTGCTGCCGATGGCACTTGGGCTAATGATCTAGTGGGACTGCTGATAATGCCCACCACAAGGCCTCTACCGGGAGAACCTTAAACTATCTATCCTGGCCCTCTTCGCCTCTCTCTCTCTCTCTCCCTCTCCCTCATCTGCACCGCCTCTTACCTGTCGGGCATACAGGAATAATCGGGAGAAGACAATATCCCGATGAAGCATATTGGTAATGCAATCCTGACCAATAGTTCGCTACTCCATTCACAAACCTTTCTCACCTCGAGCCCTTTGATCATTACCATCTCTATTGTATATTTGGACAACCGGGTGAATCCTCAAAAGAATATTCTTGGACTCTGCCATGTCGTTCTGTCTAAAATTCACAAATCCCCGCTGCCTTGATTTCCTCATCTCTCTCGGGAAAATCGGTCCAAGAACATATGATAAAACACATCCCAACCAATGGGACACACTCTGACTGCCCGGCTATCCCTGACTTTGGCTGTCGCTGAGGAAATCCCTGACTTTGGTTGTCGCCGCATTCCCATTCGGGGGAATATGAGCCACCACTTACCGGTTAACCTAAGTGGTCAACGCATGTGCCAACATCTGGATTGCTATCCTAAACTCATCATGGGCAACTAGCTTAGGTACATGATCCTCTGGGCTAGTGGGGCTTAATAGTGCACATCTCCGTTGCCATTCCCATGGCCATTTCCATTTCTCGTTGCTATTCCTACTTCCGTTAACTCCTGGGCAGGAGGCATGATTCTACAAATGCGTATAACACGAGTTAGAAGGATAGAGAGACATTTCATTCCACGATATTGATAATGGTTAAGTAAAATTTCTAAAATGCTTCGTAGCCACTTTCAAATGTGATCTGCTTCACACCCATGAAAAGAATCTACTTAATGCGCTTCCGACACCTCTAGAACACATCGAACCTAATGCTTTGATGCCAAGTTTGTGACGAACCAAACATAGGCTCTGATTGGAGACATAGAACCAGAAGCATAAAGTGGCTCCAACCCATGTGGTGAACATGATAACTAGCTCAACATAAATAAAGTGGATGTCTCGAAGTTCAAATAGTGGAAGTCTCAATATTAAAGCATCTCGAACAACGGAATGTCAAAAAGCTCTAAGTCCAAGCCGATATAACCTAATGTCTAAAAAGCCTATAATACACCGACGAAGCGATGACAACATCATAACTAGATCACTACAAGTCTCGAAACTGAAAGATGATAATAAGAAAGCTAACCGAAGGTCCTCAAAGGACAAGGACTCACCAACCGGTCAAGCTCGGGAAACAAAGGAAGGTGAGGGACCGGATCTCGAATGTTTGAGCATGTATTATTAAACGATACAACATAGAGTATGCGGTCAATACTTGGAACATACCGAGTATGCAAGGTAAGTAAAATAGGCTACATAAGCAAAACTGAAATCATGCATATCTTAAATCATATCATCACAAGATTCTAAGAATAAGGCTTGCATGCCGACGTTTTGGAAACATCATTAAACATAAGCTTAACTTCATAACCGAATCGAATAACCCAAAGCTTCGAGACCGATATTCATAAGTAAAAGTGATAAACTGAACAATGGGTCAAACCTATTGAAAGCATCATATCATAACCGATAAACACGCATAACGAAAATCATAGGGAACAATGAGACTTGTCATATAACCGACATAATCACGACAGATCGCATATGATCCCAACTATTCACTCAAGTGAGCAGAGTTGCTTAAAGACTTTCTAGGATAAGGGTGCTACCATTATATCAATATCAAGCTGAAGGCCCTCGGGATCGGGGAAAGCTCCAAAACCATGCGCTAAGCTAGTATCATAAAAAAAAGCTAATTCATAAAACATACTTAGATCAGGTGGGCTTGCCCAAACATAAACATGCTTGAAATAGACTTGATAGTCAAAATAATGGATACATGGGTAATTCATAATCATATGTTCATACTAGACATCTCATCATGCTTGAAAACATAGACCATAATCTCAACTTTTTATGAAATTTGCATCATTGGACATCATATTCTTTAAACATTGAAAATTATAAATTGTAATCAAAATAATTATAAACATGCCCATGAATCTTAAACATACATATAAACATGAATAAAATTATCCATGATTGAAACATAGAGACTTTATTGGTTGTTAAAACCCCATGGAACCACACACACTTGAATTCAAGAATTGAGAAGGGATTTAAGTGAGAGTGAAGAGAAACTCCCATTCATAACCCTACATACCGATAAATATGAATTCACACCCTTCATTGAATGCCCAAGTGATTTGGGATGAAGTTAAGGGAATTCTCAATCTTGATCTCCAATGTAACACTCTAACCTTACATGCATGAAATAGAATGGCTTAGGAGTGTTAAGCACCAAAGACCCTCCTAACAGAGCTTAAAACATAGTTTATGACCTAGGAGTTTGGGAATTATGAAACCGATCACGCGGCAAAAATAGCATGCCCGTGATACGCTTATAACTTAAATTAGTCTTGTTTAGCTAAGTAATTCTATACATTTACATGTGATTTTATATAAATGTGAAGATATGTGCTAACCAACATGATTAGCCTTTGTTTTGTAGGTTTTGATTGCTTTTGGAGGAACTAATCCATGAGTTGGTGAAGTAGAGGCTTGGAAACGGAATTAACTCGCGAACGTCGGCAAAGAGGAGGCACAAAACAGCCCGCCTGCGCGTCGGCAACGTGCCACGGCAGGCAGGCTGCGCACAACAGCCCACCTGCGCGCTGGCAACGTGCCACGGGCAGGCTGGCTAAAAGGACAGGAAGGTGTCAACGCGCTGCCTAAGCAATGCTAAGTGCCACGCCGCCAACGCGGCAAGCAGGGTGCTGCCAAGGCCAATTTTTGTGGTGATTTCCAATGAGTTTGTGTTGCCTCCGTGTCACGGAGGCAGTGCTCCATGATACACTCCGTGACACGGAGCCGTTCCACGACAGGCTAAATTAAGCACGTTCTCCATTTACTATAAATAGGACCCTTAGCTCAATTCAATTTGGTCACGATTTTATTCTCGAAAACTCGTTTGAGGAGGAAGGGAGAAGTGGGAGAACTCAGCTAGGGTTTGTCAAATTCCCTTCTCATCTACCAATATCGTGTAAGTATGTAGTTTAGGAGTAGTTTAATAGTAGTGTAGATTAGTTTTAGTAAACATGAATGGCTAGAACCCTTCCTCTAGGGTTGAAGCCATGGATTATGATTGTAATTTTTTGGCGATATTGTTTTGGAATTAAGTTATTGATTGTTGTTTTCGTCTTACATTCCGGATTGTTGGTTGTTTTTACATTGATCACCATGAAAGCATATTTGTTAGCTTGGGTAATAGCTTGAGAAGGCATCACCTAGGTCGTGATGAGAATGTGAGGAGCATGTACGTATCTCGAGAGAGTTTGTGTTCAGGATAGAAATATACCTAACACCGTGCTTGGTTGACACACGGGGTTATGAAAGACCAACTTGGGATGTCACATCACTACTGAAGAAGTAGTTGTGAGGCTAGTTGAGTTAAATGGTTAGACGTACGAAAGTCCCTAATCGTTTTCCCGTAAACCACAACATAATTTATTGCCCGCAACTAGAAAATTAAACTCCTCGCTCACAATGATGCAAAGGAGGCTAGATTGCCGTGTTAAGGTCATGAGACCATAACCATGCAATTCCAGTTATGTGAAATAACAATTGATAATTCCATTCTTATTCCATTGCAAATCATAGACTCGCATGATTATCCGGTTTAACTCTATGTTGCTTCTAGAGTAAGTTCGTAATATTTTGTTGACCCAAACTTAGACTTAATTAATCTTAATCGAAAATGTCTATAACCAACACTTTAGATATTTAAGATCACACTAGAAATGGATAGTTAGGAGGAATGGGTCCAGCCCCCGTGGGTTCGACAATCCGGTTCTAAAAAGAGCCACTATATTACTTGCACGACCTGCATACTTCTGCGGACGCGCTCGATGTGAAAAAGAGTCGTCAATTTATTGGCACTCGATGCGGGTGACGTCAAGTTTTTTGCACTGTTGCCGGGGACTCGGCGAAGTTTTGATAATTTATCTATTTTTGTGTGATTTTTGAATTTCTTATGTTGAGAAACTTGGGTCTTAGTCCTTGCCTATTTGCAGGACAGTTGTCCCCGCTGAGCCGGGCTAGAATGAGAGCTGTGGAACCATTGCTTGAACCTGAACGTCAAATCCATTTGCAAAGGAGAGTAGCTCTAGAGCAAAAGCCGAAGAGACTTCAAGAAAAGGTACAACAACCACCCGCAGGGAAAGCACAGTTGTCACTTCCAAGCAATGGCAAAGAAGACCAGTCCGCGAAGTGGCAATCCCACTAGCGACGAATGTACCCTAGTATCCGTAAACTGGAGCCTGAAGGGAACTTCTGAGCTTAAACAGAACATGGTGCAAATCGTTACATTCTAGTGGTCAGCTTCACTGGAAATACACGAGACCCACAAAGAAGACTTACGTGAGCTTTCTAGAGATTAGTGACACATTTGTCCCCACCGGCGTGTCCACAGATTATGTCCGCTTAACCCTCTTCCCATTTTTACCGTCGGGGTAGGCGAAAAAGTGGTCAAGGCCGAGCCACCGAACTCCATAACTTCAAGGAATGACTTGGCTGCAGTTCCTTATCGATTTTTCCTTCGTGCAAGACCTAAAGTTGCGAAGTGAGATACTCAGTTTCAAGTAGAAGCCTGATGAGAACTTATATATGGCTTGGGAAAGATTCAAGTCATTGTTGAGAGACTGTCCCCATCATCAAGCAATCAATGAAGTGCCGGCCCATACCTTGTGTAAAAAGTCTAGACCCACATATAGAAATATTACTAGACTCTCGCAGCCAAGTGGGCAAGCCTTGAGAAGACATATGATGAGTTGTACACTTTGTTGAACAGAATTGCACAAGGAAATCCGTAGTGGCACAAAGAGTCATCAAGAGGGGCAGTGAAGAAGATCGTGCCGATGTAAGCGTATGGTTTGAATGCCTTGGCAGCACAGCTTAGCTTCGTTCCAATATTTCCAACATGACTCGCTCAATAAACTGAGTATGCACCAACACCGTGGCCAGGTCAATGCGCCTCGCCAGTTTCTCCGAGTGGGGTGTGAAATTTGTGGTAATAATGGGCACAACGCATAATCTTGTGGAGCCAATTCTGAATCAGTCAATTTTGTTGGTAATGTGTAGAGAATCAAGAATTTTGGGAACAACTCCAACAAAATTGGCAGGGCCAATTCGAATTCTATTTGGGGTGGAAACCAAAATCTGAATTTTATGCAACCTCAACAACATCAAGACGCTGCACAGGCAGACGATGGGCATAGTAGCAAATTAAGATTGAGGAAATACCGTAAAAAATTATGGAGACCCGTAATCGCTAGCAGAAAATCAGGCGAGGATGGCAACAGATTTAATGAATCAAAGGAGCCACCCGCAATCTTGAAAAACAAGTGGGTCAAATAGCAGTTGCTCAAAACATGAGGCCGGAAGGGGGATTACTAAGCGACGCAAATCCTAACCCCGGCAGTATCAATGCCATCGGCCTTAGAAGTGGAAGGCGCTAATGATGGGAAGTGCCTAAAGAGTTGAGAAAGGGGTACTGGAGTTGGTAAGACAGTAATCATCCACCAATATTGGAGAACATCAAAGTGCTGGGCAAAAATGCTCAACCCTTCATTGTACAAGACAAAGACCCCCACCACCTTCCCCTCGCAGATTCAGAAAAGAGCAAGGATGGAGGAATGATTCAAAAGTTCTTTAAGAGTTTCAAAGAACTTCATATAAATTTGCCTCTTATTGATGTCTTATGGAATGCCCAAGTATGCTAAATACTTGAAGGATGGATGGCTAACAAAGTTAGATTGGTGGATGTCCGCATCAGAAAGACTGATTTATGAGTGCACACAGGTATTGAGCAAAATGCCAAAGAAGCTCAAAGACCCCGGGAGTTTTACCCTCCCCATACAAATTGGTAAAGCTGAGGTGCTACAAGCTTTGTGTGATTTAGGGGCAGCAGTTAATATAATGCCCTTATCATTATTCAACCTCGGGGTTGGGAAACCGAGGCCGACAAGGCTGGGATGCCGCAGTTTAGCCGACAAGTCGCGAGTGACACTCCGAAGCGGAATCATAAGAGACCTTTCTCATCAAAGTAGGTAAATTTATTATACCTCATGATTTTATTGTTTTAGATTTTCGTTGATGACCAAAAATCCCTAATCTTGGGACGGCCATTCTGGCCACCGGAGGAGCGTGATTTGAAAGAAGTGGACCCCGAAATGAGGGTCGCAGGATGAAGAAGAAACCTTCCGCGTCTACCAGGAAATAAACCCATCCGCACACTACGTAAAACCTTTGCCAGGTGAGTGTGTTGGCAGAGGATGAGTGTGGGGGTGGAGGATTCCACTGTGCACACCAAAGGCACGTCAAGTGTTCAAATATTCAAGTCTGGAGCAAAGCGGCTTCAATTTGAGAAGAAATTGACAAAGGGAGGAACAGAGTGGGGGCTGTTTCCTCTAAACAACAAAAGAAAAGGAGATGGTTCTCGAAAGAGGAACCCGTGGCGAGGATGTCCTCGGGGTACCACGCCGCCACGATTAAAATAAAAGGCGTCGTTTTGGAGGTAAACTCATGGGTACCTCAGGTACAATGTAATTTTTGATTTTTGTTTTGATTTTGTTATTTTCGATTTTGTTTGTTATTTTTGGTGGAAAGTTAGGCACAGGTGGAGGAAAAGTCTAAGTACCCTGAGGAGGAAGCTTACATGGAAGAGGAAAACTATGGGGTCGACCACCCACTTCGCAAAGTGTGGAAAACATGCTACTAGCTAGGCCTAAAGGCCTCAGGAGTATTTCTCACCCTCTGTAACAGCACTGGATGCTATGAGGACATAGCATGATTAAAGTGTGGGTGAGGGAAATTTCAAGGTAATTTAAAATTTTTTTTGTGCTTAACAAATGGATGGTGAATGTAATGTTGGTGAAAAATGAGAAAAAAATTGAAAAGTTTTGCAGTGGAGTCACAAGACTTCATCACCTACTGGTTTTTCTTTTCTGCTCTTTTCCGACGGAGGCTTTTTGAACCGAAGAATAAAATTTTTATCTTTTTATTTTTATTTTTCTGTATCTAATGTTTTAGTCGTAGTTAGACTCGCTTTCCGACGATGGACATAATGACCGCCTGAGGAAAGTTAGTCGTTAGATGCTCAAGTTTTTGAAACCATGCCACGACGTTTGATGTTCTTGTTATGTGCTAGATATGGACTGGTAAGATGCAAAGATGTTCGTGTTGAAGCATGCAAGTTGTATAACTTTGTTTGAGACACTAGGCTCTTGAATTTGACTAACATAATTGAAGCTTAATTTTGAATTCTTGTGATTATTCCGAGTAAGAGTCTCGCCGAATGTCTTGAATCGAGCATGTGCCATGAGTGTAAGGTTTTTGAGTATTTCGTGCTATTGTGGTTTGTCTAGAACTTGCCGGGTGTGTGTATGAAACGAAATGAAGGATGTGAATTGTAGGAGATGATTTAGGCATTTCTTTGAATTAACCTAAGTTTTATCCCTCGCTTACCTACCTTGAAAAATTAATCCTAGTTAGCCCAAGTGAGTCTCGAGCCTCTTCTTTGATAGCCGCAACATAAGCTTAATCCTTTTCTTTCATCAACCTCGAATTTGACCCAAAGCTCCTAAGCTTGAAGAAGAAAAATCTGAAAGAGTAAAGGAGTGTAGAGGAATGAAAAAAGAAATGAAAAGTGGCAAGTTATAGAAGTTGAGAAAGGACAAAGGTGCACTTGTGTGAAGTGGCTCATCACTATTAAGGAGTAAGAAAATAATTTAATTAAAAGTTACTTATGGAACTCCTTACTAATAAGCCAAAAGTGCCTCTTAAATAAAGGGGGAACAAAATAGGAAAAGAAAACTACCAAGGATAAAAAGGTGGCGAAGGGAAGGAAGTTCGCCATGAGGGCGTGATGGCTAAAAGCGCCAGGCATAGTCACCACGGCCATAATAGTACTCATCATCTGGAAGTTACATTACAACCTACAAAGTCCTACTTGATCTTACATTCATACATCCTCAAATTAGTGGAGTAAAACACTAAGGGCAAGCTTATGGGTCATGACATGATGCATGGAATTCTTTGTGAGAGTGAGTGAAATTTATTTATGTACCCACACATGTTGTGATGTGTAAAAATATTTTTGCGTTTGATTGGGTAACTCTCTTTCCGTGAGGGCACATGTTGAATGAAGGATATAATTCATGTGGGATTTCTTAATCAGTTGAATTTCACGAGTTTGCTAAGATTGAGAGTCGATTCTTGAGGTTAAGAAGTCTTAACATAGTGTATTTTATAGCATGTCTTATTTTTAACTTTGTATCTTAAATAATCATTATAGCCGTAACTCTAATTATCTTAAATTAGTTATGTGTGAGTCTCCATATGTATGATATGTAAAAGGTTGTTCGAGGACGAACAAGGCTCAAGTGTGGGCTGTGATCACGGAAAAAATAGCATGCCCTTGATACGCTTATAACTTAAATTAGTCTTGTTTAGCTAAGTTATTCTATACATTTACATGTGATTTTATATAAATGTGAAGATATGTGCTAACCAACATGATTAGCCTTTGTTTTGTAGGTTTTGATTGCTTTTGAGGAACTAATCCATGAGTTGGTGAAGTAGAGGCTTGAACGAATTAACACGCGAACGCCGGCAAAGAGGAGGCACAAAACAGCCCACCAAGTCGGCAACGTGCCACGCAAGGAGGGCAGTGTTGCGCACAACAGCCCACCTGCGCGTTGGCAACGTGCCACGGCAGGCTGGCTGCGCGACAGAAAGGTGTCAACGCGCTGCCCAAGCGCGCGTGCCACGCTGCCAACGTGGCGGTGCCGCCAAGGCCAATTTTCGTGGTGATTTCAAGGAGCTCTGTGTTGCCTCCGTGTCATTTCTGGCAGTGCTCCATGATAACCTCTGTGACACGGAGCCGCTCCACGACAGGCTAAATTAAGCACGTTCTCCATTTACTATAAATAGGACCTTAGCTCCTAATTCAATTTGGTCACGATTTTATTCTCGAAAACCGCCTAGGAGTGAAGGGAGAAGTGGGAGAACTCAGCTAGCGTTTGTCAAATTCCCTTCTCATCTACCAATATCGTAAGTATGTAGCTTGTATAGCTTAATAGTAGTGTAGATTAGTTTTATTTAACATGAATGGCTAGAACCCTTCCTCTAGGGTTGAAGCCATGGATTATGGATTGTAATTATGATATTGTTTTTGGAATTAAGTTATTGATTGTTGTTATTCGCCTTACATTCTGGATTGTTGGTTGTTTTATGATTGATTTACCATGAGCATATTTGTTAGCTTGGGTAATAGCTTGAGAGGCATTACCTAGGTCGTGACATGAGAAATGTGAGGGCATGTATGTATCTCGGGAGAGTTTGTGTTCGGTGATAGAAAATATACCTAACACCGTGCTTGGTTGACACACGGGGGTTATGAAAGACCAACTTGGGATATCACATCACCACTCAAAGAAGTAGTTGTGAGGCTAAGTTGAGTTAAATGGTTAGACGTACGAAAGTCCCTAATCGTTTCCCGTAAACCACAACATAATTTATTGCCCGCGACTAGAAAATTAAACTCCTCGCCTCACAATGATGCAAAGGAGGCTAGATTGCCGTGTTAAGAGGCTCGAGACCTAAACATGCACTCTAATTATGTGAAATAATAATTGATAATTCCATGCTTATTCCATTGCAAAAACCATAGACTCGCATGATTATCTGGTTTTAACTCTATGTTGCTTCTAGAGTAAGTTCTAATATTTCTGTTGACCCAAACTAGACTTAATTAATTCCTTAATCGAAAATGTCTATAAACCAACACTTTAGATATTTAAGATCACACTAGAAATGGATAGTTAGGAGGAATGGGTCCAGTCCCTGTGGGTTCGACAATCCGGTTCTTAAAGAGCCACTATATTACTTGCACGACCCGCATTGCGGACGCGCCGATGTGAAAAAGAGTCGCCAATTTATTGGCACTGATGCGGCGGTGACGCCAAAACCCCTTACTAGTGTGGTATTTTGACACCGCTGGCCTCAAGAGGACGTCACGACTGTGAGGCAATTGTAGACTAGTGAGTCCCATCTGTGAAGTACACTAGATAAATGAAGTCTCAAAATCGCCCGGTCATAACCAACTTCACGAATCATGAAATACCCACGACTCACACCGCGGCCGTGGTCACCTCCCGAGTGGAAAAGAACATTTATGATACTAGCTTACCGTATGGTTTGTTTTTATTTTTAAATGCAGATCATCCCTTCTTTTACATGCTCATCCATGGAAAGAATTTGTGGAAGATCAAATGAAGATAGTGCAAGAGAAGGACTATCGGTAAGGGCAATGTAAGCCACGCAACACAAGCTGTGCAGAGGGCCGTGCCACGTTGTGCCGTGTCGCGCGAGAGGAGCATTCCAAAGACACTTGCGTATTGGCGCCGTGCCACGCAAGGCCTTGCTGCGTGCCAAATCCCGTGTCACGCAGCCGCCACGCCGAGGGCCGTGCCACGCCGGGCGTTGGTGCATAGCATGCGCCAAGGACATGCGATTACCAAGAAATCTAGTAGCCATCCACAATAGGACTGCAGGTCACACTTCTTGAGCCGCGCAATGGGCAGCGTGCCATGGAGCAGCTTCATGGCCGAACACCCTTGCCAATTCCCCACACAAGAGCAAATTAGAACTCAGCTCCTAAAATATTTGTCACGAAATATTTTTTGGAAACCGTAAAGGAGCGAAGGGAGAATGTAAGAACTATACTAGGTTCCTTATATTTATTCACTTTTAATTATTCTTGTAAGTACTTTACTTTCAACATGTTTTTGAGTATTCATACGAACATGAGTAGCTAAACCCTTCCACTAGAGTTGAGGCTACCTAAGATGATTGTAAATGCATGAATTGGCCATCGGGGTTTGAGTTTTAGTTGTTGTTTTATCTTACATTCTTTATTATTATTTTTTTAATGCTTGATCACCATGAAAATAAATGCGTTAAGCTTGCAAAAGCTGGAAAATTTAGCTAGAACATGAGAATGTAGGGAGTGCAAGTTCTGCTTTTATGATAGCATTCGCAATTAGGATAGAAATTATACCCAAATTGCCTTCTCTTGGTTACTAAAAGGGAAGATCTAGACACTAACCTAGAATTATCACATTACCACTTGTAGAAGTAGTTGTGAAGATAAGTTCGGTTAAATACCAGAGGTACAAAAGTCCATAACCAAGGGCGCAACCCGTAAATAACATCCATGTAATTAAACCGGCCACGAATAGACGCCACAACCCTACTCAATGATGTAGGTGTGAGACTAGTTTGTCGTGTTTAGAGGCTCGAAAGACCATGAACATAGCATTTTAATTATGTGAGGTAACAATTGAAGTTTTCATACTTGAACTGTTGAGAATTGTATTATTAGGCCTTAACTATAGTTCTTCAATTGTTTCTCAAGTATTTTGTGATCACCCCTAGAATCAATTATCATTTACCGAAAACTTCTATAATCAGCACTTGTGAAGTTTAATTTTAACACTTGAACTTGAATATTCGCTAAATTGGTCCAGTCCCTGTGGGTTTGACATATTCTTCAAAAGGGAAACTTATTACTTCAGACGAATCGCATGTGCCGGAGCACGAATAAGTTTTTACGTTGCCGGGACTCGGCGCAGCTTTAGTGAATTTTTCTATTTTTGTGTGATTTTTAATTTCCTTAAGTGTTTAAAAACTTGGTCTTAGTCTGCTATATTTTAGTTTATAGTTTGTCCTTGCAGAAATGCCAAGAAATATGAAATATGGAACCATCCATTTGAACCCGAACGACAATCGCATTTGCTCGAGGGAAGCTCTAGAGAGAAAGTTGAAAAGATTACAAGAGCAGTTGTAGCAACATCCACCAGAAGGTCAAGGCAGAGTTGTTACCTCGACCAAGTGGCAAAACTCGAGCAATTCGTGAAGTGGCAATCCCACTAGCGACAAATGTGACCTCTAGTATCCGCAAACCAGGAGCCCGTAGGGAACTTTGAATTTAAACGGAATATGATGCAGTTGTTACATCTGAGTGGCCATTTAACTGGCATGACTCATGAGGACCCACAACAGTACTTACAGAACTTCTTGAGATCAGTTGATACCTTCGTCCCTACCAGAGTGTCAATCCCGATTTGTCTCAACTCACACTCTTCCCATTTTAATTGGTGGGAGAGGCAAAGAGGTGGTTGAAGGATGACCCACCTAATTCCATTTCTTCTGGGACAACTTAGCAAAGAAGTTCCTCAAAGAGATTCTTTCCTACAAACAAGACCTGCCAAACTCGAGTGAAATATTGCTTTAAGTGTGAGGCCGAGGAGAACTTGTATTGGCATGGGAGAGATTCAAGTCATTAGTGAGAGAGGCTGCCCCATCACCAGAAGTCCAATGAGGTGTTATCTCATACCTTGTGGAGAGTCTAGACCCACACACTAAAAATTTACTAGACTCTCTGCATCGGGCGGGCAATCAATGGAGAAGACCTATGATGAGTTGTACACTTTGCTTAACAGGATTTTCAGTGAAATCTAGAGTGGCACAATGATTCATTGTGAGGCAGGAAAAATCAGAAGGGATGATGGAGGTGGATGGTTCAAATGCCTTTGCGGCATAGCTAGCATCATTTCAACATAGATGATGACTCGGGGCCAATAAACTGAGTATGAACCAACAAACAGGGATAGGTGAATGCAATTCAAAAGGCTCCTAGTTGGTGTGTGAATTTCGATAATAATGGGAATAATGCAGAATATTGCGGGGCCAATCCTGAATCGGTCATTTTTTTTGTAATGTTTAGAGAAACAATAAGAATTTTGGGAACAATTACAACAAGAATTGGCAAAGCCACCCGAATTTTTCATGGGGTGGAAATAAAGTCAAAGCTACTAGCAACCTAAACAACAACATTATTCAAGAGTAGAATAGGAAGAATGGTGGCTAGTTGAGCAGCAACATTGAGGAGATGTTGCAAATATTATGGAAACACAGACCCAACTATCAGAGAATTAGGCGAGGATGGCATTATCTTTGAAAATCAGCATTCGGCCTCCCTCAATCTAGAGAAGCGATGGTGAAACAATAGCTACTCGTAACACCATACTCAGGGAGGGGTTACCAAGTGACACAAATACAAAATCCCAACAGGTCAATGCCATACGACTGAGGAGTAAAAGGCAATTGGCTGATACACCACCGAAGGAAAAGAAAATGAGGTGTAGCCGGAATTGGTTAGAAAGGGGCCACCATCGACAAGGGTGATAATCGAGGTGCCGAGAACAAAATGCACAATCATCATTGGGAAGAACAGACCACCACCACCATTCCTGCAAAGACTCAAAAATAACAAGGGGGAGGAATGTCTTAAAAAGTTCTTTGATATTTTCGAAGAACTTCACATAAATTTGCCTTTGCTTGATGTTTTGTGGTGGAATGCCCAAGTATGCTAAGTACTGAAATAGCGCGGTGAAAAAAGTCATATTGGTGTATGTCAAAATTGTGGAACTGGATGAGGAGTGCAGCCATAGGGTAATGAGCAAGATACCAAAAAACTCAAAGACCCAGGGAGTTTTACCTCTCCCCACACAAATTGGTAAAGCTCGGTGATAAGAGCTCTATGTGATTTAGGGGCAATAGTTAATCTAATACTCCCCTATCTTTGTTTAGCACCTTAGGGTTGGCCTGACCGAGGCCAACACGAATGATGCTGTAGCTGGCAGACAAGTCTCAAGTGGCACCAGATGGAATAATCGAGAACCTCTTATCAAAGTGGGTAAGACCATTATACCCATTGATTTCATCATACTTGATTTTTTAAAGTTGATGAAAAGGTACCGCTGATCTTGGGACCCACCATTCTTGGCCATTGGAGGAGCAACGCTTATTAATGTAAGAGCAGGACCTTGAAAATGAGGGTCAATGAGAAAGAAGAATCAAGCTTGGGTTTACTAAGAGATCAACTCACCCACCCACTATAGATACCTTTGTAAGGTCAGTGTGTTGTCGAGGCTAAGTGTGGGGTGGCGGATTTCATAGTCCAAGGCCGCAGAGATGACCAAGCCAGCATCGAGTCCGATGGAGGGCTTTAGTAAGAAAAGGAGTAGGAAGAAGAGAGGGGACAGAGTGGAGGATGTTCCTCAAAAACAAAAAAGAGAAGAAGATGGTTCTCGAAAGGGAACACTGCTTTGAGACTCCTGAAGGATAGTCCACGCCGTGCCGCGACGTAAAATCGTGCGCTCGCGTTGGGAGGCAACCTAAGGGTACCACTGTGTACAATTTTATTTTTCCTTTGTATTGATTTTGTTTATTTTCATCTTGTTTTTGTTTTTGGTGGTGAATTAAGCACATATGGAGGGAAGTTGAAAGTTCCTTGGATAAGGAAGCTAAGGAGCATGAAAGAGGAAAAGTGTGGGGTCGATAACCCACTTTACAATAATTAAGAAAAATATGTTGTTATCTAGGCCTAGAGGCCTTAGGGAGTATCTCTCACCCTATTTTTATTTTAATTTGATGCTTTGGTTACATAGCCTATTTTAAGTGTGGGGTGAGTGAAATTTTAAAAATTTTGTGCTTAATGATTTCAATTTAATTTAGTTCTTGATATGGTATTGGTTGATGAGAAATTTTTTGAGTTGAGAATGATTCACCCACCCATTGGTTTTTCTTTTGGTTTCTATTTCCAACTAGGGGAACTTTGAATCCGAGAAATAAAATTTTCCTTGTTTGTACATAGTTGTTTTCAACATAGTTGGGTGATTGTCTCTACGATGGATGGATGACAACGCCTTGAGGAAAATTAGTCAAGAGGTTTTTATTTGTAGAACCTGTAGTTGATTGATGGCTTGTTGTTGTTATTGTGCTACGTAATATTGTGAGATGCAAAGTGTTGTAAATTTGAAGCATGTGGAGCAGTTGTATAATAACTCGTTTTGAGACACCTAAGGTCATGAATGTGACTCGATGTGCTTAAAGCCGAATTTCTTTCATTCTTGTGATTAGCTGAGTTAAGTATTACATAGAATTTCTCTTGAATTGAGCATGTGTTATGTGTGTAAGGTTTTTAAATATTCAATGCTATTTTGTAGTGTCTATAACTTTCCTAGTGTGTATTTAAAACGAAATGAAGGATGCCAATTGCGTGAGATTATTTAGGCATTTCTTTGAAACAGCCTAATTTTTATCCTTCGCTTTACCTGGCCTTGAATGTCTTATTCTAGTTAGACCCATTGAGCCTTTAGCCTATTATTTTCTAGCCACAAAATGAGATTAATCCTTTCTTTTCATTAGCCTTTAATTTGATCCAAAACTCCTAAGTGTTTATGTGAAATTTCAAAGAAGCCAGGAGTGAGAAGTGAAATAAGAAGGAAAATAGTAGTTGTGGGAGTTGAAGGAAAGACTAGAGGTGCACTTGTATTAAAATGAATAAGAGATAGTAGGGAGTAAAAGAAGAAAAGAGTTAAAAAGAAAATGTAAGAAAATGGCTCAAGTACTTACTAACAAATTAAGCGTGCCTAATGAGATAGGGAAACAAAAGAGGAAAATGGGAGTAGAAAAGTATAACGGTGAAGTAGGAGGATGGAAATACCTAATGAAAGTGTGGTGTATTAAAAGCTTAGAAAGATAGTCACTATTATTAGCCATAATAATACCTACCCTCCCTTAGCTTACATTACAACCCGATAAGTCCTACTCGATCTTACTTTAGAACATTCTTAAATTAGTGGAGAAAAACACTAAGGGCAAGCTTATAGGTCAATACACGTGGCATGTGAATTCTTTGAGAGAGTGAGCTTATTTCTTATCCATGTACCCATGCATGTTATCATTTGAAAACGTATGAGTGAAAATGGGTATCTCTCTTGTTGTGAGGGCACATGTTTAATGAAAGATAAAACTCATGTTGGATTTGTTGATCGGTTAATTTGCATGAGTTTGTTGAGATTAAAAATCAATTCTTGAGGATAGAAAGTCTTTACATAGTTATATTTGATTTTTAATGGTTAAATCTAGCATGCTCTATTTCTTTTAATTTTCTATCTAAAACAATCGATGTGGCCTTGGGCTTGAATTGTCTTGCTTCACTTAGCTATGTGTGAGTCTTCTATGTGTGTGTCTTCATGTGCATGAGATGTAAAGAATTTTTCGAGGACGAACAAGGCTTGAAGTGTGGGTAGTGATCATAGGCACAACATGTGCCTAAGTGCTATTATATAATTTAATTAAGTCATGTTTGTCACTTAAAATTAATGATATTCTCATGTGATTTTTAATAATTATGTGCTTAAACTAACCAATGTGATTAGACTTTATTTTTTAGGTGTAATATGACAAGGTTGAGGCTAAAAATAATGTTCAAGGCACAAGGGATGAGTATGGAAAAGAATTTGTAGACGATCAAATGAAGATAGTGCAAGAGAAGGATCAAGCGACAAGGGCAGCGTGCCACTCTAAGACTGCTGCTCGCTGAGGGGATCCTACTTGTGCCAGGTCGCACGAGGAGGGGCATTCCAGTACACCTGCGCATTGGCGCCGTGCCACGCCAAGCCTTGTTGCGCGCCAACTCCCGTGTCACGCAGGCCATAGCACGCGTTGAGGGTCGTGCCACGCTGAGCGTCACGCACAGCCTGCACCCAGGACATGCGATTGCCAAGCAATCCAGTAGCATTCCGCAACAGGTCTGTGTCACGCTGCTTGAGCTGCGAGATGGGAAGCATGCCATGGAGCGCTTTCATGGCCGCCAAATTTTTCAAATTCTACTTAGTATGAATTAGAACCTGTTTCCAAAATCATTTGTCACGAAATATATTTGGGAAACCGTAAAGGAGCGAAGGGAGAATGGAAGAACTCTACCTAGGTTCCTTATCTTTCATTCTCTTTTTAATTATTCTTGTAAGTACTTTACTTTCAACATGTTTTTGAGTATTTGTACGAACATGAGTAGATAAAGTCCTTCCTCTAGGTTGAGGCTATGTAAGATAATTGTAAATGCATGAATTACCTATTGGTTTGAGTTTTAGTTGTTGTTTTGTCTTACATTATTTTTTATTATTTTTTTAATGCTTGATCACCATGAAAACAAATGCGTTAAGCTTGGGTAAAAGCTTGAAAAAGTAACCCTAAGCTAGAACATGAGAATGTAGGGGAAAGTTCTTACTTATGATAGGATTCACAATTAGATTGAAATTACACCTAAATTTCCTTCCTTGGTTACTAAACGGGAAAGAGATAGACACCAACTTAGAATTATCACATCACCGCTCATAAAGTAGTTGTGAAGCTAAGCCCTGCTAAATGATTAGAGGTACGTAAGTCCATAATCATGGGCACAAACTCCATAAACCATATCCATATTGACGCGCCCGCAAGTGTACTGTCGTGCAAGTAATATTGTGGCTCTTTTAAGAACCGAATTATCGAACCCATTGCAGTGGACTGACCCATTCCTCTAACTATCCATTTCTAGTGATTCTAAATAACTAAAGTGTTGGTTATAGACATTTTCGTGTGAAGAATAATTAAGTCTAAAAGTTCGGGTCAACGAAATATTCCGAAAGTGCTCTAGGAGCAACATAGCGAGTTAAAACCAATTAATCATAAAGGAGCACACGACGGTACGGAATCAGTATGGGACTATCAATTGTTATTTCACATAACTGGAATTGCATGTTCATGGTCTTTCGAGCCTCTCCGAACAAGGCAATTCAGCCTCACCGTATCATTGTGAGCGAGGAGTTTAATTTTCTAGTCGCGGGCAATCAATTATGTTGTGGTTTACGGGAAACGATTAGGACTTTCGCACGCCTAACCATTTAATCCAACTCGCCCACACACCTACTTCTTCTCGGAAATGGTGATGTGGACATCCCCCAAGTTGGTCTTTCATAACCCCGTGTGTCAATCCAAGCAAGGTGTTAGGTATATTTCATTCAAACACGGAACCTCTCCCGGAGATTACTTCATGCTCCCACATTCTCATGTCCCGACCTCAAGGTAATGCCTTCTCAAGCTATTTTCCTGCTAACAATATGCTTTTTATGGTGATCAATCATAAAACAACCAACAAATCAGAATGCAAGACGGAAACAACAATCAATAACTCAATTCCAAAACAATATCATAGAATTGTTAATTATAATTCATGGCTTTAACCCTAGAGGAAGGGTTCTTGCCATTCATGTTAGTAAAA
This sequence comes from Datura stramonium, assembly GCA_018107945.1. Taxonomy (NCBI): domain Eukaryota; kingdom Viridiplantae; phylum Streptophyta; class Magnoliopsida; order Solanales; family Solanaceae; genus Datura; species Datura stramonium. The sequence goes on along the minus strand of JACEIK010000371.1, from coordinate 173,337 downwards.
CTACGTTAATCTACTCATAATCTGTCATTAATCTACTCCTAACTACATACTTACATGAGATTGGTAGATGAGAAGGAATTTGATAAACCCTAGATGAGTTCTCCCACTTCTCCCTTCACTCCTATGCAGTTTTTCAGAATAAAATCGTGACCAAAATGAAAATAAGAGCTAAGGGTCCTATTTATAGTAAATGGAGAACGTGCATAATTTGGCCTATCGTGGGAATGGCTCCGTGTCACGGAGTGTATCGCGGGAGCACTGCCTCCGTGACACGGAGGCATCGCGAAAGCTCACTAGAAATCAACCCGAAAATCGGCTTCGGCAGAACCTTGCCGCGATAGCAACGTGGCACGCTGCTTGGGCAGCGCCTGGCCACACCTCTTGGTCGCCGACTTCTCATGCCGTGGCACGTTGCCAACGCGCATGGGGGCTGTTTTAGGCAGCCTGCCTGCCGTGGCATGTTGCCGACGCGCCGGTGGGCTGTTTTGGGCCTCCTTTGTGCCGACGCTCAAGTGATGATTCCTTCTCCAAGCCTTACTTCACCACATTTCATGATTTAGCTCCTCAAAAGTCATCAAAAACCTACAAAACAAAGGCTAATCATGTTGGTTAGCACATATCTTCACTTTTATAGAATCACATGAAAATGTATCAAATAGCTTGGACAACACGACTAATGTTATAAAGCGTATCACGGACCTATATTTTTCCGTGATCACAACCCCACACTTAAAGCCTGTTCGTCCTCGAAACCTTTACATATCATGCATATGGAGAGTCCCACATACCAATTTAGCAAGATAACTCAAGCTACGGCTATAATGATTACGTAAGATACAAGTTAAAAATAGAACAATCTATGAAATACAACTATGTTAAGACTTCTTAAACCTCAAGAATCTAATCTAGCACTCATGTCAATCAACTCGATTAAGAAATCCCACATGAATTTTATCTCTTCATTAAGCATGTGCCTCACGGAAAGAGAGTTACCCAATCACACGCGCAAAAACAATTTTTACATCACAACATGTGTGTGGGTATATAAAAAGAATTTACACTCACTCACAAACAATTCACATGCTTCATGTCATGACCCATGCCTTGTCTCAGTGTTTTACTCCACTAATTTAAGGATGTATGAATGTAAGATCAATTAGACTTTGTAGGTTGTAATTTAACTCGTGTGCAGGTAGGTACTATTATGGCCAGTAATAGTGACTATCTTTCCTAAGCGCTTTTACTACATCACGCCCATGGCGAACTTCCCTTCCCTTACTTCCCTTTTATCCTTGATGGTTTTCTTTTTCCTTTTTGTTTCCCTTTTATTTAGCACTTTTGACTTGTCAAGAAGGAAGCTCTATGAATAATTTTTCATTAACTTGTTTTCTTAATCCTTAATCATGATCAACCATTTTCACACAAGTGCACCTTTGTCCTTTCTCACTCTACAACTTGCTACTTTTTATTTCTTTTTCATTCTCCTTACTCCTTTACTCTTCGCATTTTCTTCTCCAAGCGCTTAGGAGCTTTGGGTCAAATTCAAAGTTAATGAAAGAAACGGATTGCTTATGCTGTGCCATCCAAGAATAGGCTCAAGGCTCACCGGGCTAACTAGGATTAATTTTTCAAGGTAGGTAAAATGAGGGATAAAAATAAGGTTAATTCAAAGAAATGCCTAAATCATCTCCTACAATTCACATCTCATTTCGCTTCATAGCACACACCAGGCAAGTTCTAATAATCCACAATAGCATAGAATAGTCAAAAACCTTACCCTCACCGCACATGCTCAATTCAAGACACATTCACACTTTACTACTAATCATAAGAGTTCAAACATTAAGCTTTGATTATCTTGAGTCAAATTCAAGAGCCTAAGTGTCTCAAACAAAGTTATAAACTTGCATGCTTCAATACTGAACATACTTGCATCTTACAACCATATCTAGCACATAACAAGAACATCAAGCATCAACTAGCTATGGTCTCAAAATCCCGACATCTACCGACTAATTTTCCCTGACGGTCATCATCCATCCATTGTTGGAAACAGTCCCTAACGATGACTAAAACATTATGTATGCATACAACAAGAAAAAATAAAAATATTAAAAAAATCAAAATTTTATTCTTCGGTTCAAACACCCCCCGTCGGAAAAGAACCGAAAAGAAAAACCAACGGGTTATGAATTCATGCTTGACTCTCAAAAAAATTTTCAAATTTTTCCACACAAGCATTCCATTCACCAACAATTTGTTAGGCACAAAAATTTTGAAATTTCCAAAATTTCCCTCACCCCACACTTAAATCATGCTATGTCCTCGTAGCATCAAATTAACATTTCAAGAGGGCGAGAAATACTCCCGAGGCCTTTAGCCCGCCTAGTAGCATGTTTTCCACAATTGCACGAAACGGTGGTCAACTCCCACACTTTTCCTTTTCTTTTATGCTTCCTACCTTCCTCCTCCGAGGGTACTCAGATTTCCCCCACGTCCGTGCCTAACTTTCCGCCAAAAACAAACAAACAAACAAATTAAAATAACAAAATCAAAACAAAAATCAAAATTCCAAAGTGTACTGCAGGTACCCTGGGTTGCCTCCTGCTAGCCGCTTGTTTTACGCCGTGGCACGACGTGGATCGCCCCAGACATCCTCATACTGTCTTTTTCGAGAACCATCTCCTTTCTTCTGCTGCTGAGAGGAAACAGCCTCCACTGCTCCTCCCTTTCTCCAACTTCTTGAATTTGAAGCCCTTTTATCAGACTCTGGCCGAACACTTGATACCGCTGCCGTGCACTGGGTGGAATCCTCCACCCCACACTTATCCTCCGCCAACACACTAACTTGACAAAGGTTTCCTGTAGTGTGCGGATGGGTTTAGCTCTTGCAGACCCTAAGATTTCTTCTTCATCCTCGACCCTCATTTTCAAGGTCCCGTCTTTCAAATCAATCACCGTCTCCTTAAGTGGCCAAGAATGGCCGCCCTAAGATTAAGGGTACCGGTCATCAACCAAAACACCTAAAACAATAAAATCAAATATGTATAATAAATTTACCTACTTTGATGAGAGAAGGTCCTCTATGATCCACAAGTGCCACTATGACTTGTCACCGCAACATCAACCTTAATGGTTCCCGGTCTTCCCAACCCCAAGGTGTTGAATAAGGATAGGGGCATTAGATTAATCAAGGGTCCCTAGATCACACAAAGCTCGTAGCACTTCAACTTTACCAATTTGTATGGGGAGGGTAAAACTCCCTAGGTCTTTGAGCTTCTTTGGCATTTTGCTCAATACCCCGTGATCGCACTCCTTAGTCAGCAAGGCGTCCGGACATCCACCAATCTACTTTTGTTCGCCATCACGTCCTTCAAGTATTTAGCATACTTGGGCATTCCCCGCAAGACATCAATAAGAGGTACCAGAAGTTCTTTGAAAGTCTCAGAGAACTTTTTGAAACATTCCTCCTCCTTGCTCTTTTGAATTTCTCGAGGAAATGGTGGCGTTGGTATTTGTGCCGGCTACAATGAAGATTGCACATTTTGTTGTCCGAAGACTCGATTTACCCACACGGTGGGTGGTCCCGGTCTTACCAACTCCGGCTGCACCTCTTTCAACTCTTTATGTACCGCATCAGCTAATCGCTCTTCCACTTAAGATCGATGGCATTGATTCGCCGTGGTTTAGATCCGCATCGCTTGGTAATCTCTCATGCTCCTCATGTTTTGAGTACCGCTATTTGACCCACTTGTTTTTCAAGATTGCGGGTGGCTACTTGCTGATTCATTAAGTCTGCTGCCATCCTCGCCTGATTTTCTGCTAACCGATTCGGGGTCTCCATAATTTTCATAAAGGTTTCGAATGCGGCCGTTACCATGCCCATCAATCCGCCTATTCTCGCCGATATCGATGTCATGGAGGTTGCATGAAATTTTCGCTTGATTTCCACCCCAAGAAGAATTCGAGTGGCCCTGCCAATTTCTGTTGGAGTTGTTTCCAAAATTCTGATTCCTTTGCACATTCCCAACAAAATTGACTGACCGATTGCTCCACAAGATTCTGCGTTGTGCCCATTATTACCACAAATTTCACACCAACTAGGAGCTTGCCGAACATTAACTCCTGGCCCCGGTGTTGGTGCATACTCGCCTTATTGAACTAGTCAACATTTGATGTTGAAACGAAGCTAACTGTGCTGCCAAGGCATTCAAACCATCTCGCTTCGCTAACTGTGACCTTCTTCCTCGCCCTCTTAATGATTCGCCGTGCCACTGGATTTTTGTGCAATTGCTCAAAAAAAAAAAGTGTACAACTCATCATGTTTTATTCCAAGGCTTGCCCACCCGCCGCAGTCTAGTAATATCTTCTTATGTGGGTCTAGACTTTCTACAAAGGTATGGGCCAGCACTTCATTGGATTGCTGATGATGGGGACAGTCTCTCAACAATGACTTGAATCTCTCCTGCCATATAGGTTCATCAAAGCTTCTTCTTGAAACTTAGTATCTCACTTCTCAACTTTGGCAAGCCTTGCCTCGATGGAAAGAACTGGAGCAAGGAACTTTCAGCCAAGTCATCCCTTGAAGTTATGGAGTTCGGTGGCTCAGCCTTCAGCTGACTTTTCGCCTCTCCCAACAATGAAAATGGGAGAGGGTCAATCGGACATAACTGTGGACACGTCGCCTGGGGACGAACGTGTCACTAATCTCAAGAAAGCCTGTGTTGTCGCTGCGGGTCCTCATGTGCCGTTCCAGTGAACTGACCACTAGAATGTTACAACTGCACCATATTCCGTTTCAATTCAAAGTTCCTCCAGGCTCCGGTTTACGGATACTAGAGGTCACATTCGCCGCTAGTGGGATTGCCACTTCGCGAATCGGTCTTGCCGCTATCAAGCCTCCCATAACAAAAAGGTTTTCTTGTCCTGCGGGTGGTTGTTGCTGTACCTTTTCTTGAAGTCTCTTCAGCTTTTGCTCTAGAGCTACTCTCCTTTGCAAATGGATTTGACGTTCAGGTTCAAGCAACGGTTCCACAAGCTCTCTATTTCTAGCGCCCTCGCAGACAACCCGTCACCCGCAAATAGACAACCAAGACCAAGTTTCTCAACACTTAAGAAAATGAATAAATCACACAAAAATAGATAAATTATCAAAACTTCGCCGAGTTCCCCGGCAATGGTGCCAAAAACTTGATGAGCCCGCAAGTGTACGAGTCGTGCAAGTAATATAGTGGCTCTTTAAGAACCGGATTATCGAACCTACGTGGACCGGACCCATTCCTCTAACTATCCATTTCTAGTGTGATCTTAAATAACTAAAGTGTTGGTTATAGACATTTTCATGTGAAGAATAATTAAGTCTAAGTTTGGGTCAACGAAATATTCTGAAAGTGCTCTAGGAGCAAAATAGAGTTAAAAACCAATTAATCATGCGATAATACGATTTGCAATGGAATAAGTATAGGACTATCAATTGTTATTTCACATAACTGGAATTGCATGTTCATGGTCTTTCGAGCCTCTGAACAAGGCAATCTAGCCTCACTGCATCATTGTGAGCGAGGAGTTTAATTTTCTAGTCGCTGGCAATCATTATGTTGTGGTTTACGCGGAAACGCTAGGACTTTCGTACTTCTAACCATTTAACACAACTCAGCCGCACACCTACTTCTTCGAGTGGTGATGTGACATCCCAAGTTGGTCTTTCATAACCCCCTTGTGTCAACCAAGCAAGGTGTTAGGCATATTTCTCTATCCAAACACGGAACCTCTCCCGAGATTACTTCATGCTCCCCACATTCTCATGTCCTGACCTAGGTAATGCCTTTTCAAGCTATTTCCCAAGCTAACAATATGCTTTTATGGTGATCAATCATAAAAAACAACCAACAAATCAGGAATGCAAGATCAAACAACAATCAATAACTCAATTCCAAAACAATATCATAGAATTACAATCATAATTCATGTCTTCAACCCTAGAGGAAGGGTTCTTGCCATTCATGTTAGTAAAACTACGTTAATCTACTCCTAATCTACTATTAATCTACTCCTAACTACATACTTACATGAGATTGGTAGACGAGAAGGGAATTTGATAAACCCTAGCTGAGTTCTCCCACTTCTCCCTTCACTCCTATGCCGTATCAAAAATCGTGACCAAAATGAAAATAAAAGCTAAGGGCCTCTATTTATAGTAAATGGAGAACCTGCATAATTTGGGCCGGCTCGTCGGGAACGGCTCTCGTGTCACCCGAGTGTATCGTTGAGCACAGCCTGTGACACACGGAGGCATCGCGAAAGCTCACTGAAATCAACCCGAAAGTTGGCCTCGGCAGAACCTTGTCGCATAGCAACGGCACGCTGCTTGGGCAGCGCGGCCACACCCTCTTGGCCGGACCCTCATGCCGTGGGCACGTTGCCAACGTTATGGGGCTGTTTAGGTAGCTCAGCTTGCGTGGCACGTTGCCGATGCGCCGGTGGGCTGTCGGGGCCTCCTCTTTGCCGACGTTCGCGTGATGATTCCTTCTCCAAGCCTTACTTCACCACATTTCATGATTTAGCTCCTCAAAAGTCATCAAAACCTACAAAACAAAGGCTAATCATGTTGGTTAGCACATATCTTCACTTTTATATAAAATCACATGAAAATGTATCAAAGAAGCTTAATGCTAATTTAAGTTATATAAAGCGTATCACGGACCTATATTATTTCCCGTGATCACATATAATTAAATTGCTCACAGATTAGTACGTCACATCCCCGCTCAACGATGAAGGTGTAAGACTAGTTTGAAGTGTTTAGAGGCTCGAAATACCAAGGAACATAGCATTTTCATTATGTGAGACAACAACCGAAGTTTTCATACTCGAACTATTGAGAATTGTAGCATTGCATGATTATTAGACTTAACTCTAGTTGCTTTTAATTGTTTCTCAAGTATTTTGTGATCACTCCTAGACTTAATTATAATTTGCCGAAAACATCTATAATCAGCACTAGTGAAGTTTAATTTTAACACTTGAACTTGAATATTAGCTAAATTTGTCCAAATTCCTATGGGTTCGAGATCCCGTTGTTGAAAAGTGGCCACTTTATTACTTGTACGATCGCGTGCGCCTGAGCGCGAACAAGTTTTTGGTCCATAACTTAAGACAACCTAATGCTAACACTAGGGAAGAACCATAATATGCTACTAGATAACCTTAAGTATAGGGAAATTTTGGATTCATCCTATTACGAATTCGTAATTAAATTTAAGAGTCAAAGAGTTTTGGGTTCTCACAACAGAGGCTCAGGGTGGGCATTGCCGCAGTCCTACCATACATCATCAGCCCCAGCGCCATTTGTAGCAGTGTACCATCCAGATCTAGGCGTGACCAGAGGACGAGTGTCGCCTGTGAGGCCGTGGAGCAAACATGCAAAGCCCAAACATTTCAGGTTGTGACAGTATGGCAGAGGCAATAATTATTTAGTGCTTGCTAGCAGGTACAGGTGCTTATTTTGGGTGTGGGAAGTCTGGACACCTAATCATAGACTGTCCAGCTGCTAGACAAGGACAAAGGTAGATGCGGAGACCCAACCTCTAGTTCAGCCAAACCCCCACCATCACACTTAGCTTTCACAGGGTGCCTCCACTAGTGTAGGTGGCGGTCGCCGTCGTAACAGGTTTTATGCCCTCACATCTCGTCTGGAGTAGGAGACTTTACCTGATGTGGTGACTAGTATGTTACGAGTATTCCACCTTGATGTATATGGATTGTTATATCCATGGGCTACTTTGTCTTTCATGATGCCCTATGTTGCTACTAGTTTTGTGAGTCAGTCCCAATATCCTATTAGAACCCCTTTAAGTCTCTCCTCTAGTTGGTGATTCAGTCCTAACTCGATAGGTGTACAGAAATTGCCCAATTAGAGTCCTTCAAAAGTCACTCGATGCATCTAGTAGAGTTATCCATGATAGATTTGATGTTATCTTTGGCATGGATTGGCTACATGTATGTTATGCCACGCAACTGTAGAACCCATGTGGTAGAGTTCCAATTTCTTGGTGAGCCATTCCTAGAGTAGAAGGGTAGTTCAACTGTGCCTGTAGGTTGCTTCACTTCCTTTAGGCCGAAAGAGACGCTAAGGGTTGCCTGTACAATCTAGTTAGGGTCAAGGATGCTACATTCTAAACCCGACTATCTAGCCGCTTCCTATAGTGTGTGAATATCCAAAAGTGTTTCCAGATGAACTACGGGAATTTTCTCCCGAGAGGGAGATCGACTTTGCATCAACCTTCTTCCCGACACGTTAAGAATCCTCCATATCTATTCCTCCCTAAAGAATGGCTATGACTCGGAAGCTGAAGGAATTGAATAAGCGCTTGAAGAACCTCTTAGACAAGGTTTTCATCAAACCCAGCCAAGTCCCCCGGGCACACCAGTTCTTTTGTCCGGAAGAAGGATGGTTTCTTTTGGATGTGTATTGATTATCGGAAATTGAACAAGGTCAAAATCAAATATAGGTATCCCCTCCACAAATAATTGATGACTTTTTTACTAGCTTCGGGTTGCCAAGTGTTTTTCAAAGATAGACCTCAGATTCGAATATCATCAGCTCAGAATAAGAGAGAGGGACATTCCGAAGACAGCCTTCAAGACTCGGTATGGTCATTGCGAGTTTGTGGTTGTGTCTTTTGGACTACCGAATGCCTCGCAACTTTTATGCATTTGATGAATAGATGTTCAAACCGTATTTGGACATGTTTGTGATCATGTTCATAGATGACATTCTCATATACTCTCGGAGCGAGAAGGAGCATGCCGCTCATTTGAGGATGGTGCTATAGACTCTAAGGATCTCCGTTGTATGCTAAACTCAGCAAGTATGAGTTTTTGTTAAACTCAATAAGATTGGTCATGTGGTATCAAGTGAGGGTGTTCAGCTTGACTCTCAAAAGATCAAAGTTGTGAAGAATTGGCCTAGACAAGTTAGCCCTTCATATATATCAGGAGTTTCTTGGATTTAGTGGATTAATACCAAATGTTTATGGAAGGGTTTTCATCCATTGCAACATTGACTAAATTGACCGAGAAGAAAGTGAATTTTCAATGATCGGAGGCCTGTGAGAAGAGCTTCCAAGAGTTGAAGACTCGACTTGCCTTAGCACCAATGTTGACTCTGCTTGAGGATACTGATAGTTTGTGGTATATTGTGACTCAAGGATTGGTCTTGGTTGTGTATTGACGCAAAGATCGTGAAGGTTATAGACTATAAAGCCTGTGTAGCTTAAGGTCCATGAAAAGAACTATCTTGACTGACTCGAGTTGGCAACTGTAGTAATTGCCTTAATGATTTTGAGACACTATCTGTATGGGGTCCATGAGGATGTACGGACCAAAAAGCCTACAAGACGTGTTTACCCGTAAGGATCTAAATCAAGCAAGTAGTTAAGGTGGTTGGAGCTTCCTAAAGATTATGATATAAGTGTTCTTTACCATCCAGGCAAGGCTAATATGGTGACAGACGTGCTCTTACCAGGCTTTATGGAGAGTGTGTCCCGGTAGATACGGGAGGAATGAGTTAGTGAAGGAGTCGTATCGTCTACACGACTAGGAGTTCATCTTAGTTGACTCGACGATGGTGGTGTCATTGTTTCAAATGGATCAGAATCTTCTTGCACGGTGTCAAGGCTAGGAAAGATGATGATCCTATTTTTGTAAAGTTGGAGGAAGCAGTTCAGAATCAGAAGGTGGAGGTTTTCTCTCAAGGGGGAGATGGTGTACTTCACAATATCGTGGTCATTTGTGTGTTTCGGGTGTTGATGATTTAAGATATCAGATATTGCATGAGGCTCATAGTTTAAGCTTTTATATACATCTAGGTGCCACCATGATGTACCATGATCTATGGGAAGTCTATTGGTGGAATGACAAGAAGAAGGACATAAAAGTGTTGGTGGCAAAATGTCCGAATTGTCAGCAGGTGAAAGTTGAGCACCAAAGACCGGGAGGTGTGCTTCAAGAAATTATTACCCCTACTTGTAATTGGAAGGAGATCAATATGGACTTTATTATAGGGTTTCTCGTACTCATCAGGAGTATGACCCTATTTGGGTGGTTGTAGATAGGTTGACTAAGGCAACTCATTTTTTACCGATAAAAACTACCGATTAAGAGGAGGATTATGCCAAATTGTATATTTGGGAGTTAGTTCGATTGCATGGAGTGCCCTTGTCCATTGTATCAAATAGAGGTACTCCGTTTACCTCCTAGTGTTGGAGATCATGTCAGAAGGACTCGGTACTCGTGTCAAGCCTAGCACAACTTTTCACCCACAGACAGATGGCAAGGCAGTAGCCGACCATTCGTACTCTTTGAGGATATGTTGAGAGCATGTGTGATTTATTTCAAGGGTAGTTGGGATGATCATTTACCTCTCATTGAATTTGGCTATCAACAACTGTCATTCTAGAATTCAGATGGCTCCGCTTAAGGCTCTTTATGGGCGACTTGCAGATCGCCTATTGGTTGGTTCGAAGTGCGTGAAGCTATGTCGATAGGACCAGATTTAGTTCATGAGGCTATGGAGAGAGTCCAGCTTATAGGCGAAAGGTTGAAAACAATTTAGAGTCGTCAAAGTCCTATGCTAATGTGATGAGGAGAGAACTTGAGTTTGAAGTTGAGTATTGGGTGTTCCCGAAGGTATTTCCCATGAAGGGAGTGATGAGATTTGGAAAGAATAAATACTTACAAAGAGTTGTTTATTGATAAGAATGAAATACAGAGAACATAGAGGGAAAGATACAGAGATTTAGGCAATATGGAAGTGAGTGTGGTGTTTTCCGAATGCCCCTACTAATACAAGGTGAATAAGACCTCAATATGACGATTCAACTGAACCCCACAAGAATCCACCTGGAAAAGTAATGCAGCAAAAAGACAAGCAACATAAAGACAACATGGAATATCTACAAACTCCCACAGCAGATGACGACAAATCTTCATCAAATCTTCCAAAGCCACATCAAAGACAAATATCCAATTTCCGTAGTTCAAGTTTCAAGAAGATGAAGACAACTTCTAATGTATTCATGTAAAATTAAATTTTCCACGTGTAGACACATGTAAATAGATAACAGTTACAAATTAATTGACTCGTCATATTAAGGTCTATTTAAGACCTTGACCTTGTATTAGTAGGGGCATTTGGAAAACACTATACTACTTCCATATTGCCCAAATCTCTATCTTTCCTATGTTCTTCGTATTTCCTTCTTATCAATAAACAACTATTTGTTAGTATTTTTGCTTCTACTTTTTATTACTTGTAATATTTTCTTTTATTTTTCTCCCGCTCTTGGTAATTAATTTTCAAGTATTTTCAAGTTGTTTTTACGATCCATTAAATGGTATCGTAGCCATGTTGGCCAGGATGAGTATGAGTTTGAGTAGCTAAATCTCTATACTATCCTAGAGCTAGTCGAAATTTTTTTACTCTTGAACGATTATTTCGTGTTTTTGTTGATACTCTTATACTATTTTCTTAGTTTTATTCCTTAAGTTGGGTAACCGTTAAGAAAATAGTACGCTTGGATTCCCGTCAGATGAAGAACTTGAAGTTTCCTTATCTTCCTGGGGTATTGGTGCCCAGCCTTTGATTTTTATTATCACACACAAATATTTAATCCTTTCAAATTCATGAATATCAAAGGAATAGCTTATAATGTATGAAATTATTTTTGAAATAAAAACTTACACAATTTAATATTTTCTAGTAGGTAGAAATATTCTTCTTTCTACTTGAAAATTTTCAAACTGTGTTTGAAAATGTTTCGACAATACCTGTATATTTCCTACGAATTGGTTCCACTATTCGTAAAACCATCAGGGGATGACCGTGTTTTTCATATCTTCTAAATACTTGACAAACAAATAATGAGTGTTGGGCCTTAGATACATAAAGTTATACTATGTTGCCTTATAATTATACCAGTTATATGTCTGGGGTCTAGTGGCTCTTGATAGGGAATGGGTATATGTAGATGATTTACAAAGCATTCAAACTAGACTTAAAATTCTTTTAATCAGAATTTCGAGTACCGAATACTATCGAGATTATCAAGACATTTTAATTTATGCTTAATGTTTACTTAATCTATCTGTTAAAATAAGCCCATAATACCTTTGATTTTTAAGGGGATCATCTGTCTCCATATAATTCCAATTCATGTAGCAGGTGTTTACCAACTCTGGTACTCCAAAACCTATATATTTTTTATCGAGGGCCATGATCAGTAGTACCTGTAAAACTGTTAGGTCAAACTGATGTTTATTTGGAATATTTTTCTCTATCTTCTTTTCAAGAGTCGTTGCGAACCGCCCGGGAGTATGTCTCGGTGGCTTCATTTTATAGTTATCCTTTGCTCAACATAAATACTTTTGTTGCCCGATGAATAGTCTCCTTTAAAAACTGACTTTAATGTGGTTGTAATCTGGTCTGACTAGCTATGGGTTCTTTTAATGGGGACAGAATAGTAGCTTTTGCGTAGATGGGAATTATTCTAGAAATGAATATCTATTTTCTAGTTTTGGTTTCTCGTCTTCTTTCTGGAAGATCTTTTAATTATTTCTTCTGTTTTGAAGGGTTGGAAATTGAGGCCTCAAGGGCCTTATTCCTGGTGTTCCATGTCTCTTTAGTTCCCTGTAGAAATTCCCCTCTAGTCAAAAATCTGGGAGAGAATTATTTTCTCCTTGTATAAATTTAATTTGAAAATCAAAGGGAGATAATAAAGCCTACCATTTAGTAAACATTTTTTAAAAAACCAGGTCTTTTACATATTTTAGTAAAACATCTTTGGCTGCTTTGCAGCGTACTCATAGTAAAAATACTTTATTTATTAAATCGTCTTGGAATTTGGTGATACATAACACTATAGCTAGAATTTCCCTTTCTCTAATGGTGCTATAATTTTTCGGCGCATTATTCCGCATTCACGGCGAATCTTACTAATTGTTCTAGGTTTTCTAGGGAGATTCTTTGTTTAATGATGCCTCCATATCCTATGTCTGAGGCGTCAGTTTCTACTATCATGAATTCCTCTAGATGTGGTATTCCTAGATATGGAAGCTTTTGAACCATTGATTTTATTTTTGGCTTCATTCATAGTTATCCTTTGTTTGGACAAATAAATACTTTGTTGACTGGATGAAGAGTCTCCTTTAAAAACTGATAAAGAGGCTTACAAACCTATCTAATATTTGGAATAAAATCTGCAACATAATTGAGGCTTCCTAAAAATCTCTGGAGCTGAGTTTTATCAATTAATTCATCTGAAAATTTGGATGAGAGCTATATGAATCTACAAATGGGTTTATAGGTTCCCTGATATAAGTCATGACCAAGGAATCTAATAGCAATCTGAAATAACTTAATCTTTTTTAGCGCTACTACTATTTTGTTTTGTTTAACATCTTTTCAAAAGGTTTGGATATGTTTCTGAGTGTTGGTCAATATCTTCTGAGCATATTAAAACATCATCAATATAAACTATAGAAAAATGACTATATGGATTAAATATGTTGCTCATTATATTCTGAAATTCAGATGGTGCATTTTAGTTCGAATGACACTATATTCCATTCCTAATGCCCAAAAGGTACATTAAAAGTTGTTTTATATTTATCTTTTTTCTCGCTATTTGTATTTGCTTGTTCCGATTTCATATCAAACTTTATAAATGTTAGCTTTATAATTCCTTATAAGAAGATCTCTTTCATTGGGTATTGGGTACCTAATCCATTTTAAGACTTTGTTAAGGGGCTTATAATTAATGACTAGCCTTGGAGACCCTCTTTTTTTTCCATCATTATTGACATAGAATGCCAAACAACTCCACGGTTACTTGAAGCGTCTAATAATTTTTATCAAGTAAATCATTAATTTAATTTTTACAATATTCCATTAACTTCTGATTTATTTTAATAGGTCTTGCCCTACTAGGGATAATCTTTTCAAGTTGAATCCCTCAATATATGGTAACTCAATAATATGGCTTTTCCTATCCCAAAAGCATTAGGAAATTCTCAAAAGACTTCTCATTCTATGACTTCTTGTAGGATTTTAATGTTGGCTTTCTACCTTTGATGTTTTAAAGAGGATTCAATCCTTTTAAATTTTATCTCAAAATTAATAATAAAATATTTTATTTGTTGGGGAAGTAGATTTATTCTAAAGATAGTTTTTTCTTTATAAATTAATTTCTTCTTGACATATTATTTAGGTAGGGAAAAATGATCTCTTTTCCTAGAGCAATGGTATGGATGCCGTCTAAATCAACCAAGAGATATGATTTTATTTGGGTTATAAAGGGGGTGCCTTATATTATTTCTTCATTTATATCTTCGCTATTACAAAATCATTAATAAAGCAGATTCTATTATTGCATATGTATTCCTTATGGAGTTTATAATTTATTTTGAATCTTTTTCTTATCATAGAGAATAACCGCGTTGTACTCTTTTCAAGGTACTTAGTCGGGATTATTCTTCAATATTGCCGATCAACACTTATCCCATTTTTATTTGCCTTAGGGATGGATACATTGATGTCAAGACTCAAGGGGAGCTGTCTTGGTGTATGTCATTTGCGGATGACATAGTTCTAATTGACGAGACTTGTGGAGGTGTAAACGCTGTTTGAGGTTTGGAGACAAGCCTAGGAGTCTAAAGGCTTTAGGTTGAGTTATGACCAAGACAGAAAGTATTTAGAGTGTAGGTTTAGTGACATGTTGCAAAGGGAGGATGAGCTAGTGATGTTGGGTACTCATGTCATCCAAAAGAGAGAAAGTTTCAAGTACCTTGGGTCTATTATCCAAGAGAGTGGAGAGATCGACGAGAATGTTGCTCATCGTATAGGTGCAGGATAGACAGCCGATGGCTGCTTCTGTAGTTTTGTGTGTCAAGAAGGTGCCGACGAAACTTAAAGTCAAGTTTTAAAGAGTCGTGGTTAGACCGAACACGTTGTACGGGGAGGAGTGTTAGCCTATAAAGAACTCTCATCTACGAAGATAAAGGTTGCATAAATGAGATGTTAAGGTGGATGCTGAAGACACTAGGAAATGAGCAGGATTAGGAAATGCTCGATATCCGCCAAGGTGGGAGTGGCTGGGGTGGAGGACAAGATGTGTGAGGCAAGACCGAGGATGCTTCGGCATGTGAAGAGGAGGTGTCCGAGTTCCCTGTTGTGAAGGTATCAAGCGATTGTCGATGGATGATTTTAGTAAAGGTAGGGGTAGATTGAAAAAGTAATGGGGTGAGGTGATTAGAAAGGATATGTCTCAGTTACAACTTACCGAGGACTTGACCTAGATAGGAAGACATTGGGCACACTAGATTAGGTAGCTGGCAGTAGGAGTCAAGTATTACACAATTTTCTCGTTCTCATGGGTAGGCCTAATTTTTGCTCTTATGTTCCTATCTTTCATTATTTGTTCCTACCTGATGCTTCATGTTTATTCCTTTATCATTAGTGTATTGTTGTTGTAAGTATTTGTGCGAGCACTAGTTGTTGTTGATATTATATGTTGTCTCATTTGTTGTTATTACATTGTCAGCTCTATTTCTTAAAGCCGAGGGTCTACCGTAAAACAACCTCTCTACCTCTCGAGGTAGTGGTAAGGTTCTCAAACATTCTTCTACCTTCCCCAGACCCCACTTAGTGGGATTACACTGGGTTGTTGTTGTTGTTGTTGTGATAGGTATATTCGCTTTGGGCTTTAACTATTGAAATAGTTTTTACTCCCCGATTTACTTTCTAAAGGGCTTTCTGTGAGACTCAATTTCTTCTTCATCCTTTTCTAATTTTGATGTTTCTCCTGGTTCGGATTGATATAATTCAGATCCTTTCATTAATTTTAGTTCATTTAATAATTTATTAGCAAGGAATTTCTAGCTTGTTAAGTCCTTGCTTAACTTCTTTAACTTTATTTTTAATATGTAATAATTTAGTTTGAAGATCTTGTACTATTGTATTAGACTTTTGTTCTTTAAATTGTTTTAGTACGTTTTTCCTTTTAAAAGGCTCAATTGTTCGTTTGTCATGTTGTTGATTAAGAACTATATTTTTAATTCTATAAAATATTTTGTTTTAAGATATTTACTTCAATATGATTAATCATATCAAAGAAGATCTCCTTGTTATTATTATTGGTAATGACATTTATTGAAATGCTATTGATAACGTCCAAAATATATCCTTCATGCAAAAAATATACACGGACGAAGTATTAAAACAAGTAACCCAACGAATGTAGGGGTCGAATGCCACAAGGACTAGTGAATGATAGTTACAAGTGTTGGTTGAGAAATTGAAGTTAGCTTGCACCACAGAGTGTTAACATAAAACAAATATAATCGAGGGATTAAAAATTGCAGTGAATTGTATTTGGTGATTTACCGAATGAAACAGCAAGATCGTGCAATGTTTTTAACAAGAGTGCGAGAGAGACTACGTGGTGTGTATGATATATTAACCAGATCAGGACATGCTAGGTCATCTTATGAGTTGAACAAGTGTAAATAATCTCGGGAAGTGGGTAACTACAACTTTTCAGCCTTCTAACTACCTCTTACTAGAGTTTTGTCAAACCTCAGCCACGATTTAGCTCAACCCGATTAGATTTGGATTAGCAAATGAGACTAGTATGTAGCTATTAGCTGCTAATAAGGAATGAGACTACAATTTTAGCTATTTCTAGCCCAATTTCACACCCTTATCCATACCCACTATTAAATTCTCTTTCAATACTTAATTATTCTTTGTCAACAACAATAAAGTAAGAATAAACAGACCCATATCATAATCAATGGATCTTCCTTATAGATCGGGGAAGAGAATCTAATAGATTTACTCTTATTTAAACAATAATATGAAGATGACTTCTAACAATACCCACTCTAATTAAGTATTCATCATCACACACCTCTAGTTAATGATTTGGCTACTCAAGGATTAAGAAATTCAAAAGTACATTCATCAATAACTTCATTGAATTTAATAGCAAGAGTAGTAAAATCAATTCACAAAATAGTCTCCTACAATGGCCGAAACTTACTATTACACGTGTAAGAAGTAGAGAAGAGTACTTTTTCCAAGTTTACCAATCAAAATCTCTCTATCTTTGCTAAAGAATGTTATAAAGCTCAAAAGGGAAATAATGATGTGATATTTACTCCTCTCTCTCTCTCTATATATCTCTATCTTTCCGTATATTAGTATAGAGCATTTATCTCTATTTATACCCTAAAGAGTATGGCACTTTAGCTCTTTCCCAATGCTAGAGATTATACCCTTAAGAACTATTCTAAAATCGGTGGTGACACCGGCGATTCCCACCAGTCCGAATTCGCGAACCTTTAGGTGAATTATCCGGGGCACCCACTCAACTCCAAAGGCGCACGGGCAAATATCCTATGCTGATCCATACCAATCCGTGAACCGGATCTTTTATGCTTCTTTCCAGAAACTTGGGTGTCTTTCGGCGACTGGACCAGATGTGAGTCGCTGATGGAAACTCGAGATTCTCCGGTGGCATTATACCTCAGAGGCAGTGATAATCGGCCTTTGCTCGCCAGCTGCCTGGTTTCTATCATAGACCGACGATTTGCCCTCACTACCTTCTTTTGCTCCATTCTGCTCTTTTCTACACATTTAGGCATCCGTACACACCAAAGAAAAAAGGCATAAAATTCATATAATCAACTCAAAACTAAGTAAAAGCTAAGTTTAAGAGCCTTATAAGTTGGTAAATTACCAACTCATAAAACTCCCAAACTTGAACAATTGCTTGTCCTCAAATAATCCAATACTCATTCATTGAAAAATATACCACCTTTATACAAATTTAAACATCACCACTCGATTCCTTTATGACAACCCAATATGCTCATTAAGCTCACTGAAAAAGAGAAGAAAATAACCCACAAGACCAAACAATGAAGATGTTCCAAATAGGCCAGCAAATTTTCCACCAACAAACGCTCATGAAAGGACTCATTTAGTAGAATAAGGGCATTTCTCAACCATGAAATACATATAGCATGTTTGGCTATCATCAGTAACATTAACGCTTTCCGTAGAGTTAGCACTCCTTATGCCCTATCCCCCCCATTAACTCTGAATGCCCCCAGGCCCCTGAAAAAGGAATGATGCCACTCATCAAAGAAGAATCATTATTTTTGCCATGTGATCATTTGAATGCGCATTAAGGGATTTTTTGGAAGAGATACTCACACTTACTCTCCCAAAAGAAATCTTTTATGCACACACTTGACCCATAGGCTTGTGCTTCATGTAATTCGCCACTACTGTAGAGTATTGCACTTAAAATCATTTAGGATTGTAGGTAATGATCTGTGTTTCTGGTAAGGGTAGTATAAAATTTTTGATATAGTGACTAGATCCTCCCTAATGCTTTTTGTGACCATACTGATCTTGGGCATATTTATATGCCCAAGTGATACTCAAATGCGTCAATTCGTCTTGTTTATCTAACGATGTTTGTACATTCTCATGTAAATTGTAGTAAAATGTAATTTATGGCCAACTAACATGATTAGCGTTGTTTTTATGGGTGAAAAATATAATTTATGAAGCTAAGATGCATGTTGGGAGGAATCGGAAATGGACTCGTAGCGAGCAAGGAAATGGCCAAGGAAAGCGTGGATTGGTGCGCTCCGCGATGGAGCTGTCACGCCGCCATCGCTGATGATACTCTGGGATGATAAAACTGGCAAAGAGGAGGTCCGTTATACTCCAGCACGTTGGACCAAATTACCTGGAACTTGGAATTCCAGTGAAGGTGCGCGTTGTGCCGTGTCACATTGGTCGAGCTCCCGCTGTAATGTCAAGCCACGTTGGGATTAAACACCGACGACCAAATTCCTGAAGGTACAGTTGTTGTCACTGTAAGGCAGTGTCTATGATGCACTCCGTGACACGTTGCTTGTTATTCCGGGAAAATTCCCAATAGTATAAATAGAACACTTAGGTTCATTTTTAATAATGCCGACTTGGTGGAGCAAGAACTGGGTTACAGTAGCTGAGGGGACGAAAATCTTAGGGTTTTTCTCTATCTCTTTCTTCCTCTTTCAATTGCTTCTGTATGATTTACACTCATTTGATGATGTTTAATCCATAAATGAGTGGCTAATTTCACTTCTTGCTGAGGTTAAGAACATTTGTAGTGAAATGTAATTACTAATCATTTGGTTTTTCATCTTTTCTTCCATGGTTGTTCTATTACCTCGTTCTTAATGCATTAATGTTTGGCCAATGTTAATGTATATCAAAAAAGTCCGGTTTCTACCAGTAGGTACAGCTACCTGTACCCCAAGCCAACCAGCAGAACATCTTCTTGCTTGGGAGTGGCTCAGAACTTCCTCCAGTCGTCTCTGTTTAAATATATACCCAAACAGATTAGTCAATCACTTTAATTTTACAGGCTGTTAATATGAATTTATCAAATGCAAAGTGGGAAATGTCTCATGATCCCGGTGCCAAAAATGTTTAGAAGTTTCAATCCATGGTGTCTGGTTCTTGACTGTTATCTGAGAAAAGACAACAACAAAAATAGCAATTGAGTTTTCTTGTTGCTGCTTCCGCTTTTAAATTTCAAGATGTCAAGCAGTTTCGTGACGCATCACCTCAGCATTAGCTCTTTAACGGCATAAATTAGGAAGTTCAAATATAAATTTTTCATGTTCGTTAAATGTATTTTTTGGAAGTTACATGAAAGATATCCTTGAGTAGATTTAGTCAGTCATGGTTCAGCCTCGAATTGTTAGCCATCTCATTATTGTTTGTCACTAAAATGTGACTGTTGTGTTTAAAAATGTAAACATCTGCACGCTCCTACAACAAGCTTTTGGGCGCCATGTCGGATCGGCACTGGTAAAATTGTTTTCTTGAGTGTTAGTTTACAATTTCTATATAAGTGCCGACAACGTGTCTTGATATTTGTTTTAATTTTTTGATTTTTTTCGGATACCCTTCTTCTTTGACACACATCGTGGAATACAAACGATGTAAATGGTGGATACTCATATTTTGACGAATCTTGTATGAATTTCGGAGACCCACCATCGGTGGCAACATTGTAACACGTGCAACATATGTGGTGGTCCAGATGGCCATTGGGATGGCTGCTCAATGCATACTCCTCCCCCTGAGCTCCCTACTATGATCCTTCTGAGCAGCTGATGAATATAGGCATGCTGAAAATGAGGACTTAGGACTCCAAGCCCGAATAGAAGACATGCTGAAACAACTCCTTGAGCAACGTAAACAATGAAGAGTAATAAAATATTGATAGTTCAGAAGAGGAGAATGCAGAGGCTCTAAAAGGATGAGCGTTAAATTAATGTAGATGATTTCTAAGGTCAAGCTTGTGATAAATTGTAAAATAGCCAGAAGATACCAGAGGAACTACAGGAATACAAGTGGTGAATTTTCAGATGAAGCCCAATATTAGGAATTTGAGTGTCCTCAGATACCAAGACTTTTGGAAAATTCATTCAGGGAGAAGAGACAGAGTATACCCATTTGACACTAAATGAGACATGTATGTTGGAGGAGAAGGTGTATACAAGTAAGGAGGTCAATCACTATGCAGTTTCCGTAGGCCGAGGTGTATTGGACCCCACTCAAAGCATTTAAGACAAGTTTGGGTGGACGACATAGAAATAGAGTCTCCCAAGCTTATAGAGGAATGTCTCGGAGGAGGACCAAGCCCCGATGACTTGAATTTGTCATCACCTGACAAAATGACTTCACTTACTTAAGGGCCACAAACGCCAAAGGCGACATCTAAATGCTTTCTGGTCCCACACTTTTCACTACCACCCCTAGAACATAAAAGAAATTGTAGAAGAAATTAGGGGTGAGATCATATCCTCAAGGTGGAGGAAAAGCTGGTGGAGTTCTAATACGTCGTGTCGCGACGTGTAATTAGGCGCTTGGGAGGCAACCTGCGGCACCATGGGTACCATTTTAGTTTCTTAAATAGAGTTGATTTTATTTTTCATCTTTTGTTGTTTGGTGGAAAGTTAAGCAATGTATGGAGGAAGTCTCGAGTACCCGTGGAGGAGAAAGGCTAACAAGCGTGGAAGAGAAAAAGTGTGGGCTCGAACACCCACTTCTGTGCAAAGTTGAATGAAAGCATGTCAAGTACAGCCTAAAGGCCTGTGGGAGTATTCCTCACCCGTTAAATGTTAAGTCGAGGCTTCTTCTTGAGGAAAATTCTAAAATTCTTTGTGCTTAACGATTTTTGGTGAATGTAATGCGTGTGAAAAATTTTTTTATAATAAAGAGATATAAAAATAAATAAATAAATAAAACAAAAAATTGGTGTGCACAAAACCTTGAATTCTAACCAATTTCTTGTTGTGAGATGAATTTCTGAAGATCTGAGGGTAAAAATGCAAAGAATCGCAAAGGAAAAGTGAGATAAGAAAAAAATAAAAGTGGAAAAAATAGTGAGCCTATGTGATGGCTCCGTGTCATGGAGGAGGGCCTCAAGGCGCCTCCGTGTGATATGTTGGTGTGTAAATTTTGGAATTTTTAAAATTTTGAGTTTTTGGTTATGTTGGTAATTTCCAGTGAAGGTTCACGTTTCCTCCGTGACACGTTGGAGGTCACTGCCGGGTCACACCGGTCGCCGGGTGACCTAATGCGAAATTCCCACCTTTTAACCCCGATTTTGGTCATTTTTTCCCATTCCTTCTCCCTCCGCGACAAACATCCCAAAATCCTTTCTCCCTCAATGTGACACGAACCTAGGCACGAATTTTCATCAAGTTTTCTTCATTTCATCGAATTCAAGGTATGCTCTTCAACTCTATCTCAATTCTTGTCGAATTTTTCGATTTTGAACATGTGATGTGAGTAAATCTTGCCCTAAGTAGAAATTGAGCTTGAATTAAATTGAGTTATTGTTGATTGATGTTCGTAATATCATTGTGATTGTATGAACTCGATAAATACATAGCTTGATCGAATTTTTGTAAAATTGTAGCTAGGGCTTGAATTTGAATGTGAAAAAGGGAAAATTTAGTTGAAATGTGAAATTCTTGTTGGGTTGTGTATGTTGGGTGAGATGAGTTGGTTGTGCTAAATGTTAATATGCTAAAGGCACGACGGATTTTTGGGGTAATGAAATTGTGATATGCAAGAAACTGGTGAATTATATAGGTTTGTGTTAGATAAAAGAATTTCTTTTTGCTACGTGCTATGATGAAATGTTGTCGATGGTAATATTATGGTTAGTTGTAACAAGTCCGAGTAGTACATAGAATTGATACCGTCGAATTCTCTGAATGCACGAGGCATGTTTGTTGTTGTTTTTGTTTTTTTTAATGGTAAAATGAGGATGACCTTGTCGTAATGCTGAAATTGTGGATAAAGACTAAGTGTGGGGTGGCCTAGCCTAACCCAAATTTTTAGTCGGGTTAATTTTAATTTGATCGACATTGGGACTACCGCTTGATTTGACAGAACAATGGAAAGTAGGCAAGATAAAGGGAAGGGCGCATCTACATCGGCGCCAAGGAAGAGAATAAATTGGAGCAAAGAGTCCTAAAGAAGCACGCCGATTCCCGCATGGCCAACACCGCCAATATGGAAACCCGATGGGTGATGTGATGAAGGGAAGAAGTGGTATACGAAGCACAAGGAGAATAAATACTTCCTCGAGAGCACATTGCAAGGGAGCCTTTGGCACAGAGTTCCTCGAATTGTCAACCGGATTGACACGCCGGCCGAGCTTCATCTTTGAATAGCCCAAGGAGGCAATCTCGTACTTCTGATTCGGGAATTCTATGCAAATTGGAACTGCGCTCCGCAGTCACAACGTTCCAAATAAGGGGTCAAATTAGCTTTGAGCCCCATCACCCGAATTCCATCTTGGGGGTGTGGAACACAAGCGCCCATGTACTCCAGCCTGAATATCACTCCACCATATGCGATATCGACGCACCTTGTGTGAGTCTGCTCAACAAGACGTTGGAGCCGGCATAAGGAGAGGGGCTACCATCAGACATTGCCCTACTACGATGAACAAGGAAGCCGTGGATCTGCTGAAATTATTTGTTCCTCGCCCGATTCGTGGTGCACATGACAGATGTCACCCGGGGATCGCGTATGCCTGGCTGAAAGGGCCGAGATCATGTTGGGGCGGTGATCATATCCGCCATGAAGAGAACCTGTTTACATCAAGGGCATAGGTACGGGTTTGTTGGTTTGTTGACCACGTTCCCGAGGGGCCTGGATGTTGGACGAAAGAAGGCCCTCGGATTACATCCCGTTGCATGGATAGGCGTGCCGTGGATGTCCCAAAGACAAAGGCACTGACACCACTCACGGGCCAGCTTACACTAGCCGAGCCATGCTCGGGATGATCAGTACATGGCCCGCATGTTCGGGATGCAGATGCTCCAGCTGCGCATAGGCGGAGGCCGGCAATCAAGAGGATGAGCCGTGGCGGCCGACTTAGACTACCCTTTGGCGAAAATGCTACGGCTCTATGTCGGGTGGGCCTGGCCAGGAGCCTCACACACAGGGATGACGATGTCCCCACAGATGAGAAGACACGTCGTGAGGATTCCGACCTTGAGTCGGAGGAGGACGAAGGGCGATTCGATATGGGAGATGCAGGTAGCAAAGACCCGACGAAGAAGTTGAATACTTGACATCAGGAGTTTCACCACCCACTTTTTGTGCTATGTTGAATTTATGAACACCGGGGATAGTTTTTGGTTTTAAGTGTGGGGTGGGAGTAGTTAGGTGCTGGTTGTTGTCTTGTTTTGTTGATATTAATGTTCTGCCAGGGTACTTGGAAAAATTGTGACCCTCGCTTTTGTGTGTATGTTTTATTTTTTTTATTTTTTTTATGTTTTTTCTTTTTTCTTTTGAATGTTTTTAGCTGGTTGTGTAAATATTTTTATCGAAATCCCGATATTTTTAAAATTTTGTGTTAATTATTTTTATCATTGGGTTTCTCTTTCGGCGTTTGTTTTCGTTCTTTTACCGAGAATAGTTCCATTGAACCGGTCGTAAATAGTGCCGTTCCCTATGATGGATGGATGAAGACCGTCTTAAGGAAAATGTAGTCGATAGAGAGTTTTTGTCTTTATTTTTTGAGGTGTTTGTTTGTATCTCATGCATTTCGCTACTTTATGGTTGCGAAATTCTGGTTGCATGTTGTACATGATATTTAGAATGCAAAGGTGATTCATAAGAAAGCATGCAACTTTGTAAATATGTTGAGATACCTAGGCCATAGAGTTCGATTCGGTGATTGAGTTTAATGTTTGAATTCTTGTAATTAGCTGATTGAAGAGTCTGTGAATATGTCTTGAGTTGAGCATGTGCAATGAGTGTATGGAGAGGTTTTGATTATTCCATGCTATTGTGAATTGTCTAGAACTTGCCCGGTGTGTGTGTACGAAATGAAATGAAGTGAAGTGTAGTGTAGGAAAGGGGATGTAGGCGTTTCTTTTGTTTTAACCAAAAGTTTTTTCTTTTTCATACCCACCTTGAATGTCAATCCTAGTGTTGAAATTCATTTATCTTTTAGCCTATACTTTTTTTCTTTCATCGAAAAGGTGTAAACCCAGCTAACCCTTTCTATTCATTAATATCCGTAAATTTGATCCAAAACTCTTAAGCGCTCAAGAAAAAATAATTTTCCCACAGTGTCAAGGAGTGAGAATTGTGAAAAGAAAAGAAAAAGCAAAGTGATGAGAGTAAGGAAAAGATCAAAGGTGCAATTGCCGAATTTAAAGAAAATAAAGTTGCATGACTAATTTTTGTGTTAAGCTGGGTGTGCTTAAAGAAGTGGGGAAAAAAATAAAGAAAGACTTCAAGAATGGGAGGATGAAGGAAGAAACCATGCCCACAATGTGGATGGGATGTATTGAAAAGCGCTTAAGGATGCTAGTTGCTATTATTGGTTAGGCCGTATTTACTAGTTCTCGGAGCTTACATGTAACCCGTTAAATCCTACGTGATCCTACATCACGCGTCCTTATTAGTGGAGTAATAATAATTAGAGGCAAGCTCATGGTTCATGACATGATGCATGTGAATTCTTTTGGGAGAGAGAGCGAAATCGTGTCGATATGCCCCTGCATGTAATGTGTAGAGTTCATATGATTGAAAAGGGGAAATTCTCTTGTGTTGTGAGGGCACATGCTTGATGAGAGATTGAATTTCGTGTTGGATATCTTGATTAGCTGATTTGCATGAGTTTTCCAATATTGAGAGTCGATTCTTGAGTATAGAAGGTCTTGACGTGTTGAATGTCATTGTATTGATTTAGGCTATGCATGTTTTCTTGATGATTTGCTATATTAAATAATCGGTATAACCGTAGCCCGGATTGTCGAGCCAAAGTAGCCATGATTGGGTGTAAATTGCATGAGGTGTAAGATTATTATTCGAGTACGAACAAGATTTTAAGTGTGGTAAGGGATCTTGGGCATATTTATATCTATGATACTCAAATGCATCAATTCATCTTGTTTATCTAACGATGTTTGTACATTCTCATGTAAATTGTAGTAAAATGTGAATTTATACTAACCAACATGATTTGCGTTGTTTTGCAGGAAAAATATAATTTTATGAAGCTAAGATGCATGTATGGAGGAATCGGAAATGGACTCTAAGCGAGCAACGAAATGGCCAAGGAAAGCATAATAAAGGGGCCTCCACGATGGAGCCGTGTCACGCTGCCATCGCGGATGCATTCTGCCCCGGATGATAAAATTGGCAAAAAGCTCCCCCAGAGGAGGTCCGCTGCCTCCGTGGCACGTTGGACTCCATCACTCGAACTTGGAATTCCAAAGAAGGTGCGCGTCGTGCCGTGTCACGTTGGTCGAGCTCCGCGCTTGCATGCCGTGCCACGTTGGGATTAAATACCTGGACGACCAAATTCCAGTAAGGGTGCGCGTTCGTGCTGTGTCACGGAGGCAATGTTCGCGATGTGACTCCGTGACACGTTGCTTGTTATTCCTAGAAAATTCCCACCAAAGATAAATGTAACACTTAGGTTCATTTTTAATAATGCTGACTTGGTGGAGCAAGAACGGGTTACAGGTAGCTGAGGGAACGAAAATCTTAGGGTTTTTCTCTATCTCTTTCTCCTTTCTTTCAATTGTTTGTATGATTTACACTCATTTGATGATGTTTAATCCACAAATGAGTGGCTAATTTCACTGAGGTTAAGAACATTTGTTGTGAAATGTAATTACTGATCATTTGGTTTTTCATCTTTTCTTCCATGGTTGTTCTATTAATTCTTGTTCTACTGCATTAATGTTTGGCCAATGTTAATGTATATCTCAAAAGTCCGGTTTCACTCGAGAGAGCAAGAAATTGGAAAGTTGTGAATTGATAGATATGATCTTTTCTTAGTTTGGGAAAATTGAGAATTGATTTACTCTCAGGATAGAAATATACCTGAAAGTCATAATAGTCAATTACGGAATCGGGTTTTGTATGGCTAGAACATGAATTTCTTTTTATCACAAAATGTAGGTGGAAGGTTCATGATTCTTAAGTTGGGTTGAACATTGTTTTAATCCATAGGCACAATTCTTGACTAGCAACCGGAGAAAAGACAGATCAAATTGTATCGATAATTTATTTCCCTCTACATGTTCGTTTTAGCCTCAAAGATGCTCACATTCATAGATCAGACTCAAATTGTATATTTATTTTAGACTTAGCATAAATTAGGAAACTAAATATAAAAATCTCTTTCTACACTCGTTGTCCGCATTTTTTAAGTTACAGTTTATTGACACTTGAATAGATTTGCTATCATAGTCCAGTCCCTGTGGATTGATACTTGGCTTGAAATGAAGCCAATTTACTACTTGTTCGACCACGTGCACTTGCGTGTAGTCATCCAAACGACCGAACACATACCTCACATCAACTCCTTCCATTAACTTCACTTTGTTTCACTTCTTTCCTTGTT
Organism: Datura stramonium; assembly: GCA_018107945.1. NCBI lineage: Eukaryota > Viridiplantae > Streptophyta > Magnoliopsida > Solanales > Solanaceae > Datura > Datura stramonium. Next base: position 146,311 of record JACEIK010000371.1, on the reverse strand, counting down.
TCTAGCTTTCATTTCTTTAACAACCCTCCTTATAACCCCTTTGGCTTTCAAACTAGCCTTGTAACTCAGGAGGAAGCACCGATTCACACAACTTGTTTTTCTCTTTTTGATTTATCCTTTTGTGCATTGTGGCACAATGTGGTGCCCCCCCTCAAATTGAAATTCTTAACTTCCATTTTTACACACCCCCAAACATAGGCTTTTGCCTTATTTCATATTTTTTTTTATCACGGGAAATAATATAGGTCCCGTGATACGCTTTACAACTTAAATTAGCTGTGTTGTTCAAGCTATTTGATACATTTTCATGTGATTTTATATAAAAGTGAAGATATGTGCTAACCAACATGATTAGCTTAGTTTTGTAGGTTTTTGATGACTTTTGAGGAGCTAATTCATGAGTTGGTGAAGTAGAGGCTTGGAGACGGAAGGCTACAACACGCAACGCTTCGCAAAGACAGGCTCAAAATGTTCCCCACCTCGGCGGAAGGGTTTGCGAACGTGCCACGCAGTGGTAGGTTGCCCAAGACAGCCCCCTGTCGCTGGCAACGTGCCACGGCAGGGTGGCTCCGCGAATTTACGGTGCAACGCGCTGCCCCGGCAGCGTGCCTTTCACGCTGCCAACGCGTGCAGGCTGGCCACTTTTTCTGGGCGCATTTCTGTGCCCTCCGCAGCTTGGGCCGTGTCACGGAGGCACGCTCCGTTGCACTCCGCAGACACGTTGCTTGTTATTCCGGGACAAATTCCTACTATAATAAATAGCACACTAGGTTTATTTTCACATAATTCGACTTGGTGGAGCAAGAAGTGAAACCATGTGCGCTTTGGATAAGAAATTCTTAGGGTTTTTCGTCTCTTTCTTCTTCCTTTCAATTGTTTGTATGATTAACACATGTTTAATGATGTTTAATCCACAAATGAGTGGCTAATTCTCCTTCTTGCTGAGGTTATGAACTTTGTGTTGAAATGTAATATTGATTATCGTTTATTTTCTTTCTTCCATGGTTGTTCATAATTCTTGTTCTTACTACATTAATATCTCGGCCAATGTTAGTGTAACCAAAGTCCGGTTTCACCCAAGAGTAATGAAATTGGAAAGTTGTGAATTAATAGGATATGATCTTTCTGGTTTGGGAAAATTAGAATTGATTTACCTCTTACAGAAATAATACACCCAGCTCGCATTAGTCATGTGGAACCGCCTGTATGAATAGAACCTGAATTCCTCTCTTATCACGAAAATGTAGGTGGAAGGATTCATATGATTCTTAAGTTGCTAAATACGAGTTTTAATCCATAGGCTTTAGTTCCGACTAGCAACCGAGGAAAGATAAACCATCGAGGACCATAGTTCATTTCTCATGTTCTTTTGCAACCCCAAGATGCTCACATCCATAGTTCAGACTCAACTGTATAGATAACTTAGTTTAGTATAAAAATATATTTTCTAAAACACACAAACTTTTCTTCACATCAGTTGCTTCATTAATAGCGTTTTAGTAAATTAACACTTGAAAAGGTTTTACCCCGTAGTCCAGGCCCCGTGGGTTCGACATTCTATTCTTAAAAAGAGCCACTATATTGCTTGTACGACCCGTACACTTGCGGGCTCATCAAGTTTTTGGCGCCGTTGCCGGGGACTGGCAATTGGTAAAAATTTTTCTTAAGTGTTAGTTAACGAATTCTATACAAGCGTTGACAACGTATTTTTAATTTAATTTTATTTTTTTTTAAAAAAAGAAAAAAATATTTTTGATTGTTTTGAATACCCTTCTTGACATGACATCGTGGAACACAAATGGTTTAAATGGTGAATACTCATATTTTGACGAACCTTTTCTGAATTTCGGAGGACACCACTTGTGGCAACACGGTAACACGTGTAACATATGTGGTGGTCAAGATGGTCATTGGAATGGTCGTCTCTAATGCATACTCCCTTCCCCGAGCCCCTACTATGATCTTTCGTTGTTTTTGCTGAATATAGGCATGATGAATATGAGGACTTAGGACATCAAGCTCGAATAGAAGACATGTTTAAGCAGATGCTTGAGCAAACAGTAAGCAACGAAGGAGGTGATGGAAGCAATGAGAATTCAGCTAGCGGAGAATGGAGAAGCTCTAGAAAGGATGAGCGCTAAATTCACGGAGATGATGGCCAAGGTTGAAGCTAGAGCAATTGCAAGTGCCAGTTTTAGACGATATTCAAGAGGAATTACAAGAGGAAGAAAAGGGTGAATTTTCGCATGAAGCTCCGACATTTGGAACCTCTTTAGTGTCCCTTGATGAGCTCATACTTATAGAAAATTGTTCAGGAAGAAGAAATAGAATATACCCCATTGGACACTATTGTAGAGGTAGATGTTGATGCGGAGAAGAGGTATACAAGTAAGGAGGTCAATTGCATTGCGCTGTAACCAAGGTGCATTGACTCCATTTCGAAGCACTTTTCTACCTTAAGTTTGGTTGACGACATAGAAATAGAGTCTTCCGAGCTTAAGGAGAAATGTCAAGAGGAGGACCAAGTCCCATATACTCTGAATTTGCCGAGTCCAATAGACAAAATGACACGCTTACTTAAGGGCCACAATAAGTGCAAAGGCAACATCTACTACTTGGCCTTTACAATTTTTCACCACCACCCTAGAACATAAGAGGAAATTAGAGAAGAAATTAGGGGTGAGATCTTACATCCTCAAGGTGGAGGAAAAGTAGGAACTTGGATACGTCGTGCCGCGACGTAAAATTAGGCGCTGCTTGGGAGGTAACTCAAGGGTACCATAGGTACCATTTTAATTTCTTGCATTTTTATTGATTTTATTTATTTTTCATTTTTTATTGTTTTTGGTGGTGTTGCCACGATGGAGGGAAGTCCAGTACCAAGGAGGAAGCTAACAAAGTTATGGAAGAGAAAAAGTGTGGGGTTGAACACCCACTTGTGCAAATTTGAACGAAAGCATGTCATAATAGGCCTAAAGGCCTCAGGAGTATTTCTCACCCTCTTGCGACTTGATGCTAAGAGGACATAGCATGATTCAAGTGCTGGGGTGAGGAAATTTCAAGGAAATTTCAAATTTTTTTCCTCGTGCTTAACAAATTTATGAACATAATGCTTTCTAGTGAAAAAAAAAACAAATTTTGGAGAAATGTGAAAACTTTTTTTTTAATAATATTTTTAATTATATTAGTTTTTTTTTGTTTTTGTTGGTTTGTTTTTGTTTTTGGGTTTTTTTATTTATGTTGTGTATATTTTTATGTTGATTTTATAATGTTTTTAGTCAAAGTTAGGGACTGTTTCTGACGATGGATGGATGACGACCGCCTTGAGGAATATTAGTCAGGGTTTGTTTTTTTTGTGTAAAACTCATAGCTAATCGATGCTTGATATTCTTGTTATGTTCCATATATGATTGTGAGATGCAAGTATGTTTAGTGCTAAAGCATGCAAATGTATAACTTTGTTTGAGACACTTAGGCTCTTGAATTTGACTTGATATGATTGAAGCTTAATTTAAAATTTTGTGATTAGCCGAGGTTATCCGAATGTGTCTTGAATTGGGCATGTGCAATGAGTGTACTGCTTTTGAGTATTCTCAGGTTATTGTGGAATGTCTAGAACTTGCCTCGGTGTGTGTATGAAGCGAAAATGAAGGATGTGAATTGTAGGAGATGATTTAGGCAATTCTTTTAGCTCAACTCCAATTTTTATCCCTCATTTTACCTACCTTGGAAATTAAGAATCCTAGTCGCCCCATCGAGCCTAGCCTATTCTCAGGTAGCTGCAACATAAGCTTAATCCTTTATTTCATTAGCCTTGAATTTGATCCAAAAGCTCCGAAGCGCTTAAAGAAGAAAAAATCTGAAAGAGTAAAGGAGTGAGAAGAATGAAAAGCAAAGGAAAAGCAGCAAGTTGTAAAAAGTGAGAAAGGTCAAAGGTGCACTTGGGTAAAAATGGTTGATTGCTAGTAAGGAGTAAGAAAACAAATGAATGAAAAAAATTATTTATACAACTCCTTACTAATGAGCTAGAAGTGCCTAAAAGAAATGGGGGAGCAAAAGAGTAAAAAGAAAGCTACCAAGGATAAAAAGCTGAAGTAAGGGAAGGAAGTTCGCAATGAGGGAGTGATGTATCGAGTTTTAGAAGATAGTCACTATTACCGATCACAATAGTACCTACCTACACCTCGAGTACATTACAACCTAAAAAGTCCTACTTGATCTTACATTCGTACATCCTCAAATTAGTGGAGTAAACACTAAGGGCAAGCTTATGGGTCATTACATGATGCATGTGAATTTTTTTTGTGAGAGTGAGTGAAATTCTATTTATGTACCCACACATGTTGTGATATAAAAAGTGTTTTTGCGTGTGAAATTGGGCAACTCTCTTTCCGTGAGGGCACATGTTTAATGAAGGATAAAATTCATGTGGATTTCTTAATCAGTTGATTGACATGAGTTTGCTAACATTGAGAGTCGATTCTTGAGGTTAAGAAGTCTTAACATAGTTGTATTTCATTTCATCGATCAAATCCAGGCATGTTTTAATTTTAGCTTGTTATCTTAAATAATCATCATACCTGTACATTTGAATTAACTTGCTAGATTAGTTATGTGAGAGTTTTCAATTACATGAGATAAAAATAAGTTGTTCGAGGACGAACAAGCATTTTAAGTGTGGGGGTTGTGATCACGGGAAATAATATAGTCCCGTGGATACGCTTTACAACTTAAATTAGCCGTGTTGTCTAAGCTATTTGATACATTTTCATGTGATTTTATATAAAAGTGAAGATATGTGCTAACCAACATGATTAGCTTAGTTTTGTAGGCTTTGATGACTTTTGAGGAGCTAATTCATGTGCTGGTGAAGTAGAGGCTTGGAGACGGAACTAACACGCAAACGTCGGCAAAGAGGAGGCTCAAAACAGCCCACCCGCGTTGCCGACAACGGCCACCTACAGTGCCGCCCAAGACAGCCTCGCCGCGGGCAACGTGCCACGGCAGGGTTGCTCCGCGACCAAAGATGGTGCAACGCGCTGCCCCAGCAGCGTGCCACGCTGCCAACGCGGCAGGGTGCTGCCAGCCGATTTTCGGGGCGATTTCCAGAAGGCCTCCGCTGTTTGGGCCGTGTCACGAGGCAATGCTCGCGTTGCACTCCGTGATACGTTGTTTGTTATTCCTGACAAAGCCCTACTATTATAAATAGCACACTAGGTTTATTTTCACATAATTCTGACTTGCGGAGCAAGAACGGGTTACAGGCAGTTTTGAGGACGAAATTCTTAGGTTTTTCTCTATCTCTTTCTTCTTCCTTTCAATTGTTTGTATGATTAACACTTGTTTAATGATGTTTAATCCACAAATGAGTGCTAATTCTCCTTCAGCCGAGGTTATGAACCTTTGTGTTGAAATGTAATTATTGATTGGCCGGGGTTTATTTTCTTTTCTTCCATGGTTGTTCTATTTAATTCTTGTTCTTACTACATTAATATCTCGGCCAATGTTAGTGTAATCCAAAGTCCTGGCTTTCACCCAAGAGGGCACGAAATTGGAAAGTTGTGAATTAATAGGATATGATCTGTTCTTGGTTTGGGAAAATTGGGAATTGATTTACCTTCGGATAGAAATATACCCGAAAGTCGTATTAGTCATGTGTGGAACCGGTTTTATATAGCTAGAACTTGAATTCCTTCTTATCACGAAAATGTAGGTGGAAGGTTCATGATTCTTAAGTTGGGTTAAATACGAGAGTTTTAATCCATAGGCTTTAGTTTCGACTAGCAACCGGAGGAAAAGATAAACCACGTATATCGATAGTTCATTTCTCTACATGTTCTTTGTAACCTCAGCATGCTCACATCCATAGTTCAGACTCAACTGTATAGATAACTTAGTTTAGTATAAAAATATATTTTCTAAAAGACACAAAACTTTTCTTCACACCGTTGTCTTCATTGTTAGAGTTTTAGTAAATTAACACTTGAAAAGGTTTTACCCCGTAGTCCACCCGTGGGCTCCGACATTCCGCTCTTAAAAAGAGCCACTATATTACTTGTACGACCCGTATTAATTCTGCGGGCTCATCAAGTTTTTGGCGCCGCTGTCGGACAAAAAGTAATCGGGTAAAAATATTCTTAAGTGTTAGTTAACGAATTCTATACAAGCTGCTAACAACGTGTTTTAATTTTATTTTTTTTTTTTTAAAAAAAGAAAAAAAAAAAAAATATTTTTTGATTGTTTTCTGGACAATTCCTTCTGACATGACATCGTGGAACACAAATGGTTTAAATGGTGAATACTCATATTTTGACGAACCTTTTCTGAATTTTGGAGGACACCACTTGTGGCAACACGGTAACACGTGTAACATATGTGGTGGTCAAGATGGTCATTGGAATGGTTGTCCTAATGCATACTCCCTTCCCCGAGCCCCTACTATGATCTTTCTGTTTTTGCTGAATATAGGCATGAGATGAATATGAGGACTTGGGACGCCAAGCGAATAGAAGACATGCTAAAGCAGATGCTTGAGCAAACAAGCAATCGAAGGAGGTGATGGAAGCAATGAGAATTCAGCTAGCAGAGAATGGAGAAGCTCTTAGAAAGGATGAGCGCTAAATTCTACTGAAATGATGGCTAAGGTTGAAGCTTGTGAGCAATTGCAAGTGCCGCTTTTAGACGATATTCAAGAGGAATTACAAGAGGAAGAAAAGGGTGAATTTTCGTGATGAAGCCTGACATTTGGAACCTCAGTGTCCCCCGTGATGAGCTCATACTTATAGAAAATTGTTCAAAGGGAAGAAGAAATGTAGTATACCCCATTGACAATTAACAGAGGTAGATGTTGATGTGGAGAAGAGGTATACAAGTAAGGAGGTCAATTGCATTGCAGTTTCAGAACCCAGGTGCATTGGACCTTACTGGGGCACTTTTCTACCTTAAGTTTGGTTGACGACATAGAAATAGAGTCTTCCGAGCTTAAGGAGAAATGTCAAGAGTGAGGACCAAGTCCCATATACTCTGAAATTTGCCGAGTCCAATAGACAAATGACTTCGCTTACTTAAGGGCCAATAAGTGCAAAAGGCAACATCTACTATTTGGTCCTTACAATTTTTCACCACCACCCCTAGAACATAAGAGGAAATTAGAGAAGAAATTAAGGGTGAGATTCACATCCTCAAGGTGGAGGAAAAGTGGTGAAACTTGATACTGCCGTGCCGCGACGTAAAATTGGGCGCTGCTTGGGAGGCAACCCAAGGGTACCATAGGTACCATTTTAATTTCTTGCATTTTTATTGATTTTATTTATTTTTTATTTTTTATTGTTTTGATGAAAGTTGCTACGATGGAGGGGAAGTCCGAGTACCCTTGGAGGAGAAGCACGTGCTGTGAAGAGGAAAAGTGTGGGTTGAACACCCACTTGTGCAAATTTGAACGAAAGCATACAAGTTGGCTAGCCTAAAGGCCTTCTGGGGAGTATTTTCACCCTCTTTAAATTTTAATTTGATGCTATGAGGACATAGCATGATTCAAGTGTAGGATGAGGGAAATTTCAAGGAAATTTCAATTTTTTCGTGCTTAACAAATTTTTGTGAACATAATGCTTAGGTGAAAAAAAAAAAAAAACAAATTTTGGAGAAATGTGAAAACTTTTTTTTTAGTCAAGCATGAATTATCACTCCGTGCTTTTTCTTTCGGTTCTTTTCCGACGGGGTCTCTTGAACCGAAGAATAAATTTTTTTTTATTTTTATTTGTCTGTATATACTGCTTTAGTCGTAGTTAGACTCAAGCTTCGACGATGGATGGATGACGACCGCCTTGGAGGAAAATTAGTCAATAGGGTTTTGTTTTTAAACTCATAGCTAATTGATGCTTGATATTCTTGTTATGTTCCATATATGATTGTGAGATGCAAGTATGTTTAGTGCTAAAGCATGCAAATGTATAACATTGTTTTGAGACACTTAGGCTCTTGAATTTGACTCGATATGATTGAAGCTATACTTAAAATTCTTGTGATTAGCCGAGTAAGAGTCTCGAATGTGTCTTGAATTGGGCATGTGCATGAGTGTACTGGCTTTTGAGTATTTCGTGTTATTGTGGAATGTCTAGAACTTGCCCGGTGTGTGTATGAAGCGAAATGAAGGATGTGAATTGTAGGAGATGATTTAGGCAATTCTTTGAATTAACCCAATTTTTATCCCTCATTTTACCTACCTTGAAACAAGAATCCTAGTCAGCCCCATCGTTTCCAGCCTATCTCCGTGGGTAGCCGCAACATGTTTAATCCTTATTTCATTAGCCTTGAATTTGATCCAGTTCAAGCGCTTAAAGAAGAAAAATCTGAAAGAGTAAAGGAGTGAGAAGAATGAAAAGAAAGGAAAAGTAGCAAGTTGTAAAAAGTGAGAAAGGTCAAAGGTGCACTTGGGTAAAAATGGTTGATTGCTAGTAAGGAGTAAGAAAACAAATGAATGAAAAAAATTATTTATACAACTCCTTACTAATGAGCTAGAAGTGCCTAAAAGAAATGGGGAGCAAAAAGGAAAAAAGAAAGCTACCAAGGATAAAAAGCTGAAGTAAGGAAGGGAAGGCAATGAGGGAGTGATGTATAGAAAGCGCTTAGGAAGATAGTCACTACATCGATCACAATAGTACCTACCTACACCTGAGTACATTACAACCTAAAAGTCCTACTTGATCTTACATTCGTACATCCTCAAATGAAGGGAGTAAAACACTCAAGGGCAAGCTTATGGGTCATTACATGGTGCATGTGAATTCTTGTGAGAGTGAGTGAAATTCTATTTATGTACCCACACATGTTGTGATATAAAAAGTGTTTGCGTGTGAAATTGGGCAACTCTCTTTTCCGTGAGGGCAATATGTTTAATGAAGGATAAAATTCATGTGGGATTTCTTAATCGCTTGATTGACATGAGTTTGCTAAGATTGAGAGTCGATTCTTGAAACTAAAATACCCTTCAATCTTGTGGTTTTAAAAATTAAAGATAAAAACATAAAGGTAATTAATTTATAATTAAAAATATTAAATAATCATCATAGCCGTAAGTTGAATTATTAACTTGCTAGATTAGTTATGAGAGTTTTCAATTACATGAGATGTAAAAAGGTTGTTCGAGGACGAACAAGATTTTTAAGTGTGGGGTTGTGATCACGGGAAATAACATAGGGTCCTGGTGTGCTTTTACAACTTAAATTAGTCGTATAAGCTATTTGATACATTTTCATGTGATTTTATATAAAAGTGAAGATATAAAGCAACCAACATGATTACTTAGTTTTGTAGGTTTTTGATGACTTTTGAGGAGCTAATTCATGAGTTGGTGAAGTAGGAGGCTTGAGACGGAAGAAACGCAAACGCCGGCAAAGAGGAGGCTCAAAACAGCCCACCCGCCGGCAACGTGCCACGGCAGGCAAAAGGCCCAAGACAGCCCCCGTCGCGTTGGCAACGTGCCACGGCAGGGTTGCTCCGCGACCAAAGATGGTGCAACGGCTGCCCCAGCAGCGTGCCAATGCTGCCAACGCGGCGGTGCTGCCGCCATTTTCTGGGCGATCTTAAGGCCTGGCAGCGTAGCCGTGTCACGAGGCAATGCTCTGCGTTGCACTCCGTGACACGTTGCTTGTTATTCGGGACAAATTCCTACTAATATAAATAGCACACTTAGGTTTATTGATAATTCTGACTTGGTGGAGCAAGAACGTGGGTTACGTGCGCTTTTTTGAGGATGAAATTCTTAGGTTTTTCTATCTCTTTCTTCTTCCTTTCAATTGTTTGTATGATTGACTCTTGTTTAATGATGTTTAATCCACAAATGAGTACTAATTCTCCCTTCTTGCCCGAGGTTATGAACTTTGTGTTGAAATGTAATTATTGATTGTCGGTTTATTTTCTCTTTCTTCCATGGTTGTTCTATTTAATTCTTGTTCTTACTACATTAATATCCGGCCAATGTTAGTAACCAAAAAGTCCTGTTTCACTCGAGAGGGCACAAAATTGGAAAGTTGTGAATTAATAGATATGATCTTTTCTTGGTTTAGAAAATTGGGAATTGATTTACTCGGATAGAAATATACCCGAAAGTCGTATTAGTCATGCGTGTGGAACTGGTTTGTGTTAGCTAGAACTTGAATTCTTTCTTATCACGAAAATGTAGGAAGGTTCATATTCTTAAGTTGCTAAATACGAGAGTTTTAATCCATAGGCTTTAGTTCCGACTAGCAACCGGAGGAAAAGATAAACCACGTATATCGATAGTTCATTTCTCTACATGTTCTTTGTAACCTCAAGATGCTCACATCCAGTTCGACTCAACCGTATGTGATAACTTAGTTTAGTATAAAACATATTTTCTAAAACACACAAACATTTCTTCACACTCATGTCTTCATTATTATGGTTTTAGTAAATTAACACTTGAAAAGGTTTTACCCCGTAGTCCACAGGCCCCGTGGGTTCGACATTCCTGCTCTTCTTAAAAGAGCCACTATATTACTTGTACGACCCGTACACTTGCGTGGCTCATCATTTTTAATCACCCTTTTCTTGGGCTTAAAGCCATATTTGATCACTATATTATCATTAGCATTTAGGGAGAATAGGTGCCAAAGAGACGTATTAAGAATGGTCTTAAGGCTTGCAATTTCGTTGCCAAAGAAAGGGTCTAAGGCTCAATGTTTTCTGACTAGGACCAATGCTCAAGAAGGGTGTAAAACCCCGAAACTTACCTAGACCAAATTTAGACGTTGCATTAAATACTACAGAAAACCATAAAATTTCCTGTCTCAAATGAACCCTACAATGAACTGTTGTTGGAACCAACGAACCGTTGTAAGTGGTCGCGGTTACAGCTTTGTTCCATGGGAAAAACAATAAGTCATGTGGATGACTCGTTGATCCTAAAAACAGGCCATCCTATCGCCCATTGAATCCCAATTCAGAGGTCTATTGACCCTTTCCCGTGACAACGGGAGGGAAAAACAGCCTGTGGTAGCCTCCAATGAGCCATTGTGACCACCCTTCGTTTAGTTCCGTAACCTAGCCTTGTTTTCCTACCAGTTCCACGGGAGGTATCAATGGCCCGTTGTAACTTCCAATGTACCGTTGTACCTACCGTGGGTCACTCCTTGTGAACCTAGTTTCTGATCCCAGAAACCACGACCAGATTCAATGGGTTGTCGTGTCTTCCAATGACCCATTGGCCTTATCAACCAAATTTCATATTTAAATCTTAGGATTATTTTTGTAAAATCTCCAATCTACCTAGTCCTTAAACTATGTCATTTTGGGTTCATTCTGGGGTTTTAGAAGGGGTAACCAATGCATTTGCCCCCATATTCCTTCCTCATTCCTAAGAATAAGCGTAGATTTCCTCCTAGAAGCAAAAATAGAAGCTAGGAAAAGGACAACTCTCTCAGATTTCTGTGGAGATTCTCACCAGAGTTTCTTCCTCGGGTATGTGTGAATTCAATAAGGAGATTTCAGTTCTCCCTTGCATCCCCCAAAACCCTCTCTCAAGAAATTTTTAGTCCTAGCCTTGAGCTTTATTTGTGAATAGAATTCCTGAAAATTTTCCTTTAATCCACCTAGAATAATGTCTGCTATTATTTTAGTTATGGTTTTTATCAGTTCATGATTTATTTGGCGCTAATCTTCACAAAAGTGAATTCTAGCCCTGCAGACTTTTCGAATGTTCAAGAATTTCTTGATAAACCTCATTTATTTCATGCGGAATGTTATCCTATGTTGATTATAACTATTTTCTCCAACTTGTGATATTAGAAATGATTAGTATTGTGAGATGAAAAATTTAACCATAACCCATGGGCTAGAAAGTCTTGAACTCATTACAGTGTTGAAATATTGAATCTTAACATGAGTTTTCTATTTGGGGAGCACTCTATTGTTAGTAGCAATGAGTCTCGACTCAATTATAGCCGCTGGTTTTAGTAAGTAATTTGTAGTCTCTGGCCAGCCGTAAATTGTCCAGTCATCAATTTGACTCATGTTTTCTTTTTTGAGGTGTCAGTGGTGCCTCTCTCGTTATCGACTAAGTGTCACGCCCCCGCCTTGGGGGGTATGACTGAACCCGGTTCCCTATTAGGACCTAAATCATGACTACCGAGCCTGGTAATACTGCGCCCGGGCTGGCTCTAACTCAGATTCACGAATCAACGGCTATATAACGGCTGTAAAATACAGCCTTCGGCCAACTGTCCTATAGCCACCAGACTATAAACATCGCCAACTTAATCAAACTCATATAGGGAAACCTATGCGGCCTGACAAGGCCACTCATAAGCCGCTTCAGTTATCTCTAACTCAATATAAAGCAATACTTCAACATTTCATGAGTCACAAAATTTCTCCTACCTATTCTCTTAGTCGAGCCTCAAGGTCGCCATCATTAATCGGATACGCCCACACGGCTAACACAAATGCAAAGAATACTAAATAAGCAACATACAAGACTGCCCCCACACTCTCATCAAAGATAAATCTAACTAACAGAGATATATACAATAATCAAGAAGCCTCTCTAAGAATACCGATAAGATGGTCGACGGGGCCCCGACCTACCCGTACTATACAAAAAGGAAATGATGTAACCCTCTCAATATCAAGCTCCGATGACAGGAGCTATGACTTCACAAAGGATCACCAGGATCGACTCGCCCGTAGGTACCGCAGTAAGTAATGCACGCCTAAATCCGCCAAGATTATCGTAATGAGAGTGCAAAAAGCAAAACTCAATAATATAATCAATATAAGCAAATATAACTAGAAACTCGGTCGTAGGGAAATATCTCGAAACTGTTCTGACTGATGAAATATGAAACAAGCTTATCTTATTTCAAGGGTAAGGTAGGAGCATACCTACCGTCATGGCGACCTACTGCCTACCGCCTAATAGATATCAAGTATATACATATATATAACAAACAAGGACGAATACCAACCCCATAAGCCGGAAGGTGCCAACCAACACATTAACCATCCAAAAATAAATCACTCCACTACGCCTACTAACTACGAGCACTCTACCGCCCCTTGGGTCCGCAATGCGCTGTGGCCTCTCACTATAACTGTCTTGAGTCCGGAGGACTCTGTGGCCAAACCGTAATCTGTATTCGACTCACCTCATCAAGCGCACAACAAGGTAAGCTATAGTGCTATGTTACCGCTGGGGAATGCCGCATCCCATCTTCGTCCTATCGAGGTCGGCATGCCACTCCTTGGAGATGCATCCTCACACTCCGGCGGGCGAGCCTGACATATCTATTAACTCAGGTGCAAGACGCTCAAGTGGGTGCCCTCAGCTAACAAACAAGACTCAACAAACAATAATCACGTATAGCTATGTTTGATCCGAAAATACTATATGTATTCCGATTTCTCATTCTAAACTCTCTTCGTGTGTTATACCGATCCTTATACCGAACTATACTCGTGATTCGAGATATCATCCTGCTCCGCCCGATATTGCTTTACTATCTTTCATTCCCGAATATATATCATATTATTATAAAACATGCTTACAGATTCACGACTCACCTCAACTTCAATTCTTTTTCTTTCTATACATCACACATTATTATAATCAGATACTAACTTGCCGAAGGAATTAGCTTTACATACCTTCATTCGAGTTCCCGACTGATCGGCGTTGCTCGGTCAGTACTTCTGCTACTTCTCCCAACCATTCATATATGTCAATTAGAGCTAAATACGCTTAATACGAAGAAAATCTCACTTTCAATATATATATAGCCCAAACATTGACTTATCGAAAACATTCGAAAACTCGCTATTTCTCAAAAAGTCCAGAAGCGGAGGAATACTCACTCTGTGTGATAGGAGTATATTGACATTAAGTTGGAGCAATTCCACTTACCTTAGGTCGGCAGCACGATGATTCGCCGCCGAATTTCACGAAACTAATTCCGTAGGAATGCTCTCTACATCTTAATACCTTGGCATCTCTGGAGTTAATTTGAGTTTGACCACGCTGACCTGGCAGTAATCGACGAATATTATCAAGGAACTCTGCCCCTCTGTTTTCCTCTATTTCTCTGGAAAATTATATGAAATATAACATTTAAACCGAAGTTGAGGCTTTTATACATGGGGGCTCATTCCTTCCGTGACATGCCGGTAATTCTGCAGCCTAGCCTCCGTGACACGCCGTGTATCGTGAAGGTGAGCCCCAGGAAACTCCGCCATCGCGGAGAGGTTTGGCAGCCTTCTTTAAGTATGGTTCGACGTGTCACTTATCCTGGGCTCTTCCTCGTGTTTTACTAGCATGTATGGAATGCAAAATCCTTAACCAACATGCAAATAGGTCATATACATGTTTGAATTCTGTAACATTCTCCCTAAGCACATCTGTTCTCGAATGTAAACTTCTATTTATAGGAATTCTCGACTTACTCAACTTATTTTTAGAAAAATTTGCGTAGTCTCCTTGTAATATGGACTATCTCAAGAACTCCGAAATGAAGAAAAAAGTCCATATCTGTATCAGCACAATACTATAGTATCCATTCATAAAAGACTTGAGTCGACTATCTCATTTATACATATACTATAAGGCACTATATAAAATAACAATACTAGAATACCTCTTGAATGACTTAGGGCTTGGAAAAAATGATAGATATCTACTTTTATAGTTCTCCAGTTTCCCACCATTCTCTGCCTCCTTGAGTTGCCAAAGATTTCATGTGGTTAATATTCTTGCTCACCACACTTGTTCATCAAGAGCACATCGGGAACTTTCGAGTGCCGCTCTTCCAGACCTGACCTGACCGGGAATTACTTCCGGATGGGTCTCCTTTTGGAGTACTTCCTTAGCATAGATACATGAAAAACTGATAACGGATCCCACTTGGCACAAGTTCAACTCATATGGCCATCGGTCATTTTCACTGAATCGATAGTGCCCAATGAACCCCATCAGCTACCTCTCTGCTCACCTCACGCCATCTTTCTGTCTGAGCTTAGAGCCACCGCAACATTCACATCAGCTCCCGTGAGGTCTCATGTCTCACATCACGATAGATTTGCAGCTTCTGTAGGTTTGTGGTATGCCTTCGATGTTTCTACCTTCTCCCTCTCGACTGAATAATATCCGGCCCACCGCCGACTCTCCCACTTCAAACCTAATCAAGGACTGCATTCTTTCGCCCATACAAGGCCTCAAAGTAGCTTCATCTCGGATAGCCGAAAGGATAGCTATTATTATAAGCAAACTCAATTAGCGGCAAATGCTCGTCCCCTACCCAAAATCTAGCACACACCCGTAGCATATCCTCGAGCGTCCGAATAGTGCGTTCACTTATCCATTTGTCTCGAGGGTGGAATGCCGTGTTTCAAATTCACACCGCCTCTCTGCATCTTCTCAAATGACCGCCAAAATCTAGCCGTAAATTATGCCTTTCTCTCGTCTCTTCAGATAATAGATACCGGGACCCCATGTAATCTAATCATTTGATATACATTTCAGCGTACCTTCGGGCAAGAGAAAGAAGCTTAACGTATGTGATTTCGTCAGCTCACAACTATTACCCAAATGGAATCATGTCTAATTTGTATAGGGTAATCCTCGCTACAAAGTCCATGTTTATTGCTTCCCATTTCCAGAGAGGCACAGCCATGTCCCGAGTCAATCCGTTTGGTTTCGGTGTTCCGCTTTTTCCTGTTGGCAAATAGGACATTGTGCTAAATTTCGTTTATTTCTCTTTTTCATACTTGGCCACCAAGAGATTTCCTTGATATCGCGGTACCTTTCATCGCACTCCGGGTGGAGAGAATAGCGGACGTAATGTACCTCATTCATGATCCGCTGGCAGAGCCCTGAAACATCTGGAACACAAGGCGTCTCTTACATCGCAACATCATCCTCGCCATTCGAAAATCTCGGGCGCTCTCCTCGGCCGGCCTCATTCTTAAGCCGATCAAACAGATCTTCATATTGCCGTTCTTTACTCTCCACAACTAATGACACAGCAGTTTTCTGAATTACCGCTCTGTTGTCCTCTGTTTCTCGTTGCATTGAAACGGATAACCGGCTAGCTGGGTGCAATTCCCACTGCTTCTGCTACAAGTACGCCAAACTCCCCCATAGATTTTGGCGGCTAAGGGCGTTTTGTTACTACATTGGCTCTTCTTGATTGATACGTAATATTCACATTTAGAGAACTTGGCATATAATTGATGTCGCTACTGGCTTATTATGCCGGAGAAACCGATAAGTATCTACCGGTATAGCTAGAGCTTATCTGGCCTTCCGACCGCATGCTAAGGCTATTTGTTGTTGTGATAACTCCGAACGATCGGCTCGCACACCATGTGTCCGTCTCCGATCGAGGATCCCGATAATGATCATGATCTCTAATAATCCGCTGAATAACTCAATAGCTGGGTTGAATGACCCGAATGCTGCAGTAGTCTAACGATGCTCTAAATGTCCTACTCATACATCTTAACTCATGCATAATCAAGGAGTTGTGGACATCTAAATCGTTTTTGTCCTCCCACCGAACAATTGTAGAGCCGTGCTTAGTCCGACTTACTCTCAAGCGATACGTCCTCGATCTTCAAAGGAAACCTACCGATCTCCTTGTCTTAGTTAAACACTGTACTAGCAGAGTACTACCACTTTGCGCCTTGTTTGTATCCAGTTCTGATTTGTACCGTCGTCTGGGAAATTCTTGCTACTTTATATTTCATTCTTCAGAAAGACTGGAATTCGCTTAGGCTCTCAGATTCGAATATCTTACGAGAACCAAATAAGTACTAGTCCATCACTGACTACTGATGTGGACCCTTTCTTGGGGTACCCACAGGTTTGTCTGATTGGGACGGTTGGCTGACTTTATGTGGGTGTTCCACATAATAACTACTAGGTTGACTAAGGTCAACTTTCACCTACAAGGTCAGGGGAAAACGATGTACCTAATTACCTCAACATACCGGGAAAATTCGGTATTGCTAACTTTGAAGTATGCTAGTCACCTTTAATTCTGCCTGGCACATGCGATAATATTACTGATCTTTAGGATGCTTCCGTTAACACAGACGCCAATGGTCGTTAGACCGTCTATCTATGCCCTTATCATCTAACCACCCGATTCAGCACTAACTCTTGTAAGCTTCCGATGTCTAGATTCGGCAACAAGCATATAAGTCCAACTCAATAAACTGAAAACTCGAGAGAGAGTTCTATGGCCTCATACATGAATTACACTTAACCTGCCCCCCTTTTTTTTTTTTGTAATAGGGGTCCCATGATAATATCCGTATATACTTCTAGCACTAATTAGAATCTATGTGATTGTAACCCCAATTACAATGTCACCAAAGATATCTATTATCCACATTTATATATCAACAACTACGTACAATACATACTGAATTCTGTGTGATACGTAATCTCCGACATGCTTTACTGAATTTCATATCGCACATGATATACCGTCTCTACTGCCTAATGATATCTCCGTCCTCTCATATCATTTCATTGGATTTTCATCCCATTCTAGAAGCAATAACATATGCGCTTTAATTACGGTTCCGCTGTTTGAAATTCCTCCAGTCTTGCAACATGGGTCAACATCCGAATCTTTGGGTCTTACTTGGCATTATAAGTATTGAGAGTTCACGACTATCTACCTGGCCTTTATCTCCATGCCGCACTAGATTAGAGTCTCTATGTCGGGCAAAGCCTTAACTTCTCCGCAGCGACGTATCAAGCAAGATTCTAAACCGCAATCTCACTGTCTCTTAAATGTTAGTCCGAGGCTTAGTCCTTAATACATGATATTCTATCAATCCGAGGTGATTCTAATTTCCCCAAAATCGGGTATTCCTATTTCCTCCCCTCATCTTGCTTAAGTTGAGCCCCGGGTTCAAGGTACCTACCTTACATTGTTAATAAGGTTACGAAGTCAAGTCCCGCCCAGGCTTCTTCTGGCTTGCAGCTAGACCCATCTGATTCACATGACCTCCTACCGTTCGGTATCACAGCCCGAAATCATAACTATTATCTTGCGGGTATATCTTGCCGTTGTTAGCGTGTTATGATGGACTTGGCCTTTTTCGACTCGACCTTGACTATTACTGGAAGTCCATCACTGACAGATCTTCTACGCCCACTTGAGGCAAGCTAGTAGTCTTACTCTTGCTCTTCGACTTATTACCGTGAGGTCTCGTGCAACATACGTAATCATAGGGACTCCTTACTCCTTCTAACACTTCGAATCAACCAACCATCTTCACTTACCGCTACTTTGGGCAACATTGGCTCAATCCTTATGCCCTTTGCTATACTGGGATCAAAACTAAGAGGTAGGAATAGCCTTTTCTTATCAGAATGAAATGAAGGCATGAAACCTGTAATTTCACATTCGAAAGGACGGAGGTGGGAACTTCTGCGCCTCTCTCTTTTCTCACACCTTTCTTATAATCTAATATTGTCTATTATCTTAGTAAGACTTATATATATATAACAAATAAATCAACTCGTATGTATGCTATGCTTCTAACTTCCTACTCTAAAGTTATAGAAATATACTAGGATGGTACCGATAGAGGTATCACTTGGGAGGTCCCCTACTACCTCCTACCGTTGTAGTTAACTTGTAACCTGGCCTAAGGCCTCTTCTTGTTTCTATATCTGATCTTCGCTTGGGATAGGATATCACCGGTCCGACTTGTATCCGTATTCAAAGAATATGGTAAGTTTTAGATCAACCCTATACTGCATCGTTTCTATGGCATGATTGAATATGAAGAAAGAGTAACCATCCTATTATGCTCACAGCCTCGCCATGAGTATGTGGCACACAACACATCCATAGACAAGACTCACTTAGCACGCTTGCGTAATCCCCGACATGACTCCGCTTCGATACCAAGTTTGTCACGCCCGCCTTGGGGGTATGACTGCACCCGAGGCCCTATTAGGACTCCGACCGTTGGACCACCGAGCCTGAGGCAATATCCGGTGCCCGAGCACATCCGTGCCCGGGTCGGCTCTAACTCAGATTCACGGAATCAATGGGCTATATAACTGCTGTAAATACAAATTTCTCCCGGGCCAAGGGGCCTATACCAATTGCATCTATAACATCACCAACCGTATCACACTCATATAGGGAAACCTATGCGCTCTATTGCTACTATGCCGTATAGTTAATCTCTAACTCAATATAACAAATCTTGAACATCTACGTGACCGGCGGTCACCACTACTATCGATACCTACCCACACGGCCAACACAAATGGGAAGAATACTAAATAGCTAAACATACGCACGACCCCATGACCGCACAACTAACCACAAGGAGATATATACAAAATTTGCAAGCCTCTAAGAAAACTGATAAGATGGCCTGATGCAGGCCCCTGCAATCTACCCGCATCTATACAACAAAAGGAAATGATGTAAACCTCTCAATATCAAGCTCCGACAACAAGAGCCGATGACTCAAGGCCGGGCTAGGACTCACTGGTGGACTGGCCTCCGTCCGTAGGTACCTGGGGCAGAAAGTAATGCAGCGCCCCAAACGGGCGTCAGTACCACTGGTACGAGTATGCAAAGCAACCAACATACCCAATATAAGCACATAACTAGGAAACTCAACAAGAGGAAATATCCGAAACTGTCTGACTGATGAAATTTGAAACAAGCTTATATGTACTGAGAGTAGGGTAGGAGCATACCAAACATCATGGCGACTCCGCCGCTGTCTATCAGCTAATAGATATCAAGTATATAGATATATATATAACAAAATATGACCAATACCAAATTTCATGTCGGAAGGTGCCAACCAACACACAATCTATATACCCCTACCCGTGTCAAAACCATCCAAAAATAAATCACTCCACTCGTCTACTAACTACGAGCACTCTACCGGCCCTTGGGTCCGCAGCTCTGGCTATGGCCTCTGACTATAACTGTGTCTCAGTCCAGAGGACTCCGTACTATAAACCTGTAACCGTATCCGTATCTCGTATCTCGTAATTCGCCCGGGCGCAAGCGCACAACAGGGTAAGCTATACTGCTATGCTGATCTTCCTAATATGGGGAATGCTGCATCCCATCTTTATCCTACTGCGGATGGCATGGCACTTCTTGGAGTGACGTATCTCGTCCTCCGGCGGGCGAGTCGACACAAATTTATTAACCCAGTGGGCGGCGAGATGCTCTAAGGGTTCCCTCATAGCACAAACAAGTCTCAACAAACAATAATCATGTATAGCAAGCATGTTTGATCTGAAAATACTATCTGAATTCTGATTTCTCATTCTAAACTCTTCTGTGTTATACCGATTCTCATACCGAACTATACCGTATCTCGAGATATCATCTGACTGTCGATATTTCTTTACTAACTTTCATTCTTATTATATATCATATTATTATAAAACATGCTTACAGATTCGTACTGGACTAAATTCTCGACTTCTGAATTCTTTCTTCTATACATCACGCTATTTACTATACTGATTACTAACTTGCCGAAGGAATTAACTTTACATACCTTCGCTCGTAGTTCCCGACTAACCGGGCATAGCTCGGTCAGTAATTTTGCTATTTCTCCTAACCGCATTCAATATATGTCAATTAAAACTAAATACGCTAATATTCTGGAAGAAAACATCACTTTCAATATATATATATCCAAACTTCGCTTATCGAAAATGTTCCAAAACTCGTTATTTCTCGAAATTCCACAAGGGAGGAATACTCACTTTAGGGCTAGGAGTATATTGACACTAATTTGGAGCAATTCCACTTACCTTAGCTCGGTAGCACGATGATTCGCCGCCGAATTTCACAAAACCAATTCCGTAGGAATGCTCCTACTACTTAATACCTCGATATTCAGAGTTAATTTGAGTTTAGACTGCATTTGACGGCGTGAATCGGATGAATATTATCAAGAAACCTTCGTCCCCCTCTGTTTTCCCTCGACTTCTAGAAAATTATACGAATATAAATATTTGGAATCGGCTGGAGGCTTTTATACTTGGGGCTGCACCTCACCTCCGTGACACGCTGTGTATCGCAGAGCCTAGCCTCCGTGACACGCTGTGTATCGCGGAGGTGAGCCTCTGTGACACTATGGACATTGCAGAGGAGGTCTGGCATCCTTCTCTTGCGCTGGTTCGATGTGTCACTTATCCGGTCTTTCCCTGGCCATTTTTATAGCATGTATGGCATTCAAAAATTCTTAACCAATATGCGAATAGGTCATATACATGTCGAGAATTTATGGGGTGTAACACTAAGACTAAAATTATAGTTATTTGGTCAATTAGGCGGTCATAACATTCAGTTATAGCTTTGACCAGCCCCGTACCCCAGTTCAGTTATCAGTTTGTTCTCTAGACGGTTACGGCGCTTCCAGATAAGCAGCTCTGACCAGTCTTAGAACTTAGTTTCCGAATCTGGTCCTATAAGACACTCAGGGAACTCTCTGATAGTATCCCTGGGTCAGTATAGTCTTGGACCCCAGTATTGAGCTACCTACTTGTCAGTAGTAGATGTAATAGAATTATCCAATAGGAGTAGGACTTAGCACCGAAAGGGTCAGGGTTCCAGCGCACCCAGGTTCAAGAACTACGTTTCCACCGTAGGTTTTATTTACTAGGCCTAACAGCCCCTTTTTTGACAGTGATATTCACAGTCCATGCCTTTATACCTTGGCAAGGTATATTGGATCCTACCGATGGGGTGTGTACATTAGACTCCACGTTTAGCTCACATGGTTGTATGTCAGTTATAGCCTCTCCCACTAGTCAGTACAGTTACTCTCAGAATCTTCAGTCCAGATAAGTTCGGTTTAGTAGGTCAGACTCAGTATTTCAAACTTAGGTCATGTTTATGACCATCAGCCAGGGTCACTTTTTACCATATTAGTTTATTACCAGTTGTATCAGCTTTCAGCATTTCAGTTGGACATTACATGTCATATCAATTCAGTTACCAGTTATATCATGTTATTCTTGTTTCCCTCACTTACTCAGTCATTCAACGTACTGACGCATAATTTTATGTTGTATTGTTTCATGATACAGCTGCAGGTTCTCAGACTAAGCATCGCTAGACACCACAGTTCAGATTCTCCACCTCAGCAATTGAAGTGCGAGTCCTCATCATCCGAGGGAATTATTTATCTCTTTCAGTCATATATTAGTTCCAGTTAGACTTAGAGTTAGCTGGGGGCTTGTCCTAGCAACTCCTCAGTTAGATAGATTTCAAACAAACATGATTTTCAGATTTTCCAGTATTATTCAAGTGTTTTGAATTTCATGATTTCAGACTTGTCTTACATAAATGTTTTTTTATGATCTTATTTAAATGTTCCGTTGTGCATGTTTACTCAGAATACTAGTGAATGATAGACCAGGGGTTTACTTGGGGTCACTTGTGGCTTCAAGTGTCGTGTTATATCCAGGGTGTAGATTTGGGGCGTGACAAACTTGGTATCAAAGCACTAGGTTTTAGAGTATCCTCAGAAAGTCAGAAAACCACATTGGGTAGAGTCCTTTTCATGGGTGTGAAGCGTGACATACTTGTGATGAGGAGGCTACAAGATGTTATAAGGAAAATTCCCTTTTGTTTATATTCTTTATCCTGCGTCAAAGTTCAATTTTAGAAATGTTCTTCTAATTTGTGCTCTACTTCATTTCAGTGAACCAATCCTCCCAGACGTGGTAACTGAAGGAGGACCGTAAATGCCAAAAGACCTGCCCCGCCAACCTCAGCAGCTCCTCAAGATGATTCGGTTTCTACCGCGGATTTTATAGCGGTCATTCAGTTAGTAGCCCAAACCGTGACCAACCAGGTGAATCAGCAGGTTGTGCTGGTGAACACGAACGGGTCTGCAACAACGGTAAGGGTGTAGGATTTTGCCCGTATGAACCCTCCATCGTTCAAGGGGTCTAAAGTGGTAGCCGCCAACAGCAGCAGCAATAGCAGAGGGCCCCAAAACCTAGCTCAGCCAACGCCCCAACTTTTTGGTCATGCCAGGATCGGAGGAATGGGTCATCTGGAACTCAGTCTCAGGCCCACAGTACAGGGAACAGGTATCCAGTTTGCACCACGTGCGGCAAGAATCATCCTGGAAAGTGTCTATAGGGAAGAAAGGCGTGTTTTGGATGTGGACAACTTGGGCACCGACTCAGAGAGTGCCCATCAGCAGGGCGAGGAAGATCACAATGCACCACCTTAGCAGCTCTAGCAGGCAAACTCATCAGGTACAGATGGCGGTCAGTGCTAGAATCATTTCTATACTCTATCTTCTCGTCAAGATCAGGAAAGAACACCTAACGTAGTTACTGGTGTGTTACGTCTCTTCCATCTAGAGGTATATTCCCTCTTAGATCTAGGAGCTACTCTTTTGTTTGTGACTCCATATATAGCCTTTCAGTTCAATATAAGTCCAGAGGTCCTCTCAAAACCATTCTCAGTCTCCACCCTTGTTGGGGAGTTAGTTAGAGCCAGCCGGGTGTATAGAAATTGTGCAGTATAAGTATTTAATAAAGTCATTCCAGCTGACCTCGTAGAGCTAGACATGGTCGACTTCGACCTTATTCTCGACATGGATTGGTTACACTCCTGCTATGCCTCAGTTGACTACAAAACTAGTGTTGTCAAGTTTCAGTTTCTGAATGAACCAATGTTAGAATGGTCGGGCAACAGTTCAGTGCCTAAGGGTAGGTTTATTTCCTACCTTAAGGGCTAGAAAATCATTTCCAAAGGATGTCTATACCATCTGGTTCGGGTCAAGAATTCCAACTCTAAGACCACAGCCATTCAGTCAGTTCCAGTTGTTAGCGAGTTCCTAGATGTATTTCCTGAAGATCTTTTGGGAGTTCACCCTGAACGGGAAATACAC
Organism: Datura stramonium; assembly: GCA_018107945.1. Classification (NCBI taxonomy): domain Eukaryota; kingdom Viridiplantae; phylum Streptophyta; class Magnoliopsida; order Solanales; family Solanaceae; genus Datura; species Datura stramonium. The sequence goes on along the minus strand of JACEIK010000371.1, from coordinate 122,371 downwards.
TTTGGAATAGATCTCCTCCCAGAAACACAGCCCATCTCCATCCCTCCTTACATAATGGCTCCAGCTGAGCTTAAGGAGCTGAAGGAGCAGTTAAAGGATCTTCTTGATAAGGGTTTTATTAGACCCAACATCTCTCCTTGGGGTGCTCCAGTGTTATTCGTGCGTAAGAAAGATGGTACCATCAGAATGTGCACAGATTACCATCAGCTGAACAAGGTCACAATTAAGAACAAGTACCCTCTACCCAGAATTGACGATCTGTTTGACCAACTTCAGGGAGCTAGTTGTTTCTCCAAGATCAATCTCAGGTCAGGGTATCATCAGCTAAGAGTTAGGGAGTGTGACATACCGAAAACAACATTCAGAACTCGGTATGGTCACTACGAGTTTGTGGTGATGCCCTTTGGGTTAGCGAATTCCCCAGCAGCCTTCATGGATTTGATGAATAGGTCTTTAAGCAGTACCTGGATATGCTCATCATTATATTTAGCGACGACATTCCAGTGTACTCCATAAATGAAGAAGAGCATACCAATCACCTAAGATTAACATTAAAGACCCTTAGAGACCGCCAATTATACGCCAAGTTTAGCAAGTGTGAATTTTGGTTGAAGTTCGTGACCTTCTTGGGTCATGTGGTCTCAGGCGAGGGGATACAGGTAGATCCTCACAAGATTGCAGTAGTGAAAGATTGGCCCAGACCTACCTCTCCTACAAAAATCAGGAGTTTCCAGGGCTTCGAAGGCTATTACTGATGGTTTGTGGAAGGTTTCTCCTCCATAGCATCCCCTCTTACAAAGTTAACCCAGAAGAAGGTGAAATTTCAGTGGTCGGATAAGTGTGAGAAGAGTTTTTAAGGGTTAAAGACTCGACTCACTACCGCTCCAATTTTGACCCTGCTAGATGGAATAGATGGGTTTGTTGTATATTGTGATGCCTCTAGAGTTGGACTTGGTTGCGTTCTGATGCAGCGGGGCAAAGTGACAGCCTATGCCTCCAGACAACTCAAAGTCCATGAGAAGAACTATCCGACTCATGACTTGGAGTTGGCAGTGGTGGTATTCGCGTTAAAAATATAGAGACACTACTTGTACGGGGGTCATGTGGATATATTCATAGATCACATTAGCCTTTAGTATGTGTCAGCCAGAAAGACCTAATCCTGCATCAGAGGCGGTGGTTGGAAATGCTAAGGATTACGTTATGAGTGTGTTGTACCACCCGGGAAAGGCCAATGTGGTGGCTGACGCCCTAAGTAGAGGGTCTATGGGAAGTGTAGATCACATTGAGAAAGACAAGAGGGAGCTAGAGAAGTTCACAGGCTAGCCCGGTTAGGGTTGTAGTTGGTGGATTCAGCTGAAGGTGGGGTAGCAATGCAGAGCGGGTCAGATTCCTCTTTAGTTGTGGAGGTTAAGTCCAGATAAGATGAAGATCCCATATTACTTAAGATGAAGGAAGCAATTCTTAGGAAAGAAATAGAAGCTTTCTCCAAAAGGGGAGATGGTGTGCTCCGTTACCAGGGTAGATTATGTGTATCGGATGTCGGCGAGTTGAGACAACAAATATTGGCTGAAGCGTAGAGTTCTAGATATTCCATTCACCCTGGTGCTAATAAGATGTACCGTGATTTATGGGATATTTACTGGTGGAACGACATGAAAGGAGATATTGTTGAATTTGTAGCTAAGTGCCCGAACTGCCAGCAAGTAAAGGTGAAACACTAGAAACCGGGAAGAATGAATAAAGATATCAGTATACCCACATGGAAGTTGGAAGAAGTAAATATGGACTTCATTAAAGGTCTACCCTAGAGTCGGAGGCAGCATGACTCTATTTGGGTGTTAGTAGATCAGATGACTAAATCAGCTCACTTCCTCCAAGTCAAAACCACAGACTCAGCTGAGGACTATGCCAAACTTTACATCCGAGAGTTAGCCAGACTCCATGGAGTGCCCTTGGCAATCATTTCAGATAGGGGAACACAATTCACCTTACTTCTGGAAGTCTATTCAGAAAGGACTAGGTACCCAGGTCAAGCTCAGCATAGTCTTTCACCTTCAGACTGATTGTCAAGTTGAGCGAACCATTCAGACCCTAGAAGATATGTTGATGGCGTGCGCAATTGATTTTAAGGGTAATTGGGATGACCATTTGCCTCTTGTCGAGTTCGCGTACAACAACATCTACCATTCGAGCATCTAGATGGGTCCATTTGAAGCATTTTATGGTAGAAGTTGTAGATCGCCTATAGGGTGGTTTGAAGTTGGTGAAGCTACCTTAATAGGGCCAGACTCAGTGCATGAGACAATGTAGAAAGTTCAGCTCATCCGAGAAAGGTTGAAAATAGCTCAGAGCCGTCAAAAATCTTATGCCGATGTGCGGAGAAGAGAGTTGGAGTTTGCAGTTAACAATTCGGTATACCTGAAGATTTCACCCGTGAAAGGGGTGATGAGATTTGGGAAAAAGGGAAAGATCAGTCCATGATATATGGGACCCTATAAGATTTTAAGGTTGATTGGTAAGGTGGCGTATGAGCTAGAGTTACCTTCAGAACTAGCAGCAGTACACCCAGTTTTCCCTGTGTCACTTCTGAAGAAGTGCATTGGTGATCCAACTTCAGTAGTGCCATTGGACAGTGTGGAGATAAAAGACAATCTCTCATATGAGGAGGTACTAGTCCAGATCCTTTACCGTCAGGTTCGTAAGCTGAGGAATAAGGAGATAGCTTCAGCCAAGGTACTATGGAGAAATCAGCAAGTTGAGAGAGTCACATGGTAAAGAGAAGCAGACATGATGGCCAGATACCCTAACTTGTTCCCTTATAGCTCATCCAGAATCAGGTACTAAATTCCTTCTCAGTACTCTAATCAGTTCCGTACTCATCAGCCTTATTTAGATTTTCTGTGTGCATTCTAGTTGCATCAGCTCAGGTAGTACGGTTGAGTCCATTCAGAGTCAGTTACTCCTTCAGAAACCAGTCATAGCCCCAATTATAGAAATCTCAGCTCTTTTCCTGGTTTTGGTCTTCATTCGAGGACGAATGATCCCAAGGGGGAGATATTGTAACACCTCGAAAAATTTCTAGACCAAATTCAGACCTTGCGTTAAAAACCACAGGAAACAAGAAAAATTTCTATCTCAAACGACCCCCACAACGGATCGTTGGTGGAACCAACAGACCATTGTAAGTGGTCGTGGGTTGTAGAAGCTTTGTTCCAGGGGAAAACAACGAGTCATAGGACGACCAATTGATCCTAACAACGGGTTGTCCTGTCGCCCGTTGAATCCCAATTCAGAGGTCTACCGGACCCTTTCCCCTACAAAATGCGATGGAACAACGACCTGTGGTAGCCTCCAACGAGCTGTTGTGACCACCCGTCATTCAGTTCCAGAACCCAGTAGTGTGAAGCACGAGGGAATACAACGACCTGTTTGTTCTACCAACGAGTCATTGTTATAACCCGTTGCCCCCATTCCTTGTTTTCCTACCGGTTCCAACCATGGGTCACCCTTGTGAACCTAGTTTCTGATCCCAGAAACCACAGTCAGATTCAATGGGCCTTCGTTTATTCCAACGACCCGTTCTGAGGCCCGTTGGTTCTTGTCGGCCAGATTTCAGAATTAAATCTCAAGGTTATTTTTGTAAAATTAAACCTACATAGTCCCTAAACTACATCGTTTGGGGTTCATTTAGGGGTTTTATAAGGGCTAAGAAATGGTTTCTCCCCATGTTCCTTCTATCATTCCCAAGAATAGAGCGTAGACTTCCTGTGGAAGCACATAACAAAAGCTAGGGCAAACGACAATCCTCTCAGTTTTTCTCAGAGATTCTCACCAGATTTTCTTCCTCAGGTATGTGAGAATTCAGCAAGGAGATTGTTCTCCACTTGCATCCCCCCGAACCCTCTCTTAGTAAATTTTTAGTCGTAGCCCTGAGTTTTCGATTTGTGAATAGAATTCCTGAAATTTTTCCTTGAATCCACCTAGAATAATGTCTGCTATTATTTTAGTTATGTTTTTCATTAGTTCATGATTTATTTGGCGTTTATCTTCACAAAAGTGAACTCTAGCCCTGCAGACTTTTCGAATGTTCAAGAATTTCTTGTGGAATGTTATCCTATGTTGATTATAACTATTTTTCTCCAATTTGTGATATCAGAAATGATTAGTATTGTGAGATGAAAAATTTAACCATAACCAATGGGCTAGAAAGTCTTGAACTTTGTTCCAGTGTTGAAATATTGAATCTTAGCTTGAGCTTTCGATTATGGGAAGCCCCCTATTATTAGTAGCAGTGAGTATCGACTTAGTTATTGTCAGTTCAGTTTTAGTAAGAACTTTAGACGTCTCAGTTTCAATCAAAAATTGTCAATTAATTAGTCTGACTATAGTTTTCTTTTCGAGCTGTCAGTGGCGCCTTTCTGTTATCAGACTCAGACTCAGATCATAGTTATTTGGTCCTTCAGGAGGTCATAACATTTAGTTATAGCTTTGACCAGCCCCAGACCCCAATTCAGTTATCAGTTTGTTCTCTAGACGGTTACGATGCTTCCAGATAAGTAGCTCTGACCAGTCTTACAACTCAGTTTACAAATCTGGTCCTATTAGACGCTCAGGGAACTCAATGACAGTATCCCTGGGTCAGTATAGTCTTGAACCCCAGTATTGAGCTACCCGCTTGTCAGTAGTATGTAATAGAATTATCCAGTAGGAGTAGGACTTAGCACCGAAAGGGTCAGGGTTCCAGCGCAATAGAATTATCCAGTAGGAGTAGGACTTAGCACCGAAAGGGTCAGGGTTCCAGCGCACCCAGGTTTCAGAACTATGTTGCCACTGTAGGTTTTATTTACTAGGCCTAATAGCCTCCTTTTTGACAGTGATATTCACATTCCATGCCTTTATACCTTGTCAAGGTATATTGGATCCTACCGATAGGGTGTGTACATCGGACTCCACGGTTAGCTCACGTGGTTATATGTCTGTTATAGCCTCTCCCACTAGTTAGTACAGTTACTTTCAGATTCTTCAGTCTAGATCAGTTCAGTGCAGTAGGTCAGACTCAGAATTTCAGACATACGACATGTTTATGACCATCATCCAGGGTCACTTTTGACCATATTTGTTTATTACTAGTGGTATCTGCTTTCAACATTTTAGTTGGTCATTACATGTCATATCAGCTCAGTTGCCAGTTCTATAATGTTATTCTTGTTTCCCTCACTTACTCAGTACATTCCGAGTACTGATGCATAATTTTATGTTTTATCATTTCATGGTACAACTACAGGTTCTCAGACTCAACATTGCTAGACGCCGCAGTTCAGATTCTCCACCTCAGCAGTTGAAGTGTGAGTCCTCATCATCCGAGGGCATTATTTCTCTCTTTCAGTCGTATATTAGTTCCAGTTAGACTTAGATTTAGCTGGGGGCTTGTCCTAGCAACTCCTCAGTTAGATGGCTTTCAAACAGACATGATAGATTTCCAATATTATTCAAGTGTTTTGAATTTCATGATTTCCGACTTGTCTTACATAAATATTTTTCTATGATCTTATTTAAAAGTTCCGTTGTGCATGTTTACTCAGAATGCTAAAGAATGATAGACCAGGCGTTGACTTGGGGTCACTTGTCGCTTCAAGTGCCGTGTTATATCCAGGGTGTCGATTCGGGGCATGACAGAGGATATATGGGTGAAGTGACTAGACAAAGGAAAGCATAAACTCAAGTTCTCGGCGCTACTACATCTAAGATTTCTCCTTGAATCACATTTGGGGCAAGTTCTAGACAAGATATTATGCATGAGATTCATCAAAAATTTCTCACTACAATGGGCATCAGCCTTAAAAGGTCTACACTAGTCTTTCTCAACATAAGATATCAAATTAGGACATAAATGCAGGAAAATCTCATAAGTCACGCAAAGAATTTACAACGTATGAAAAAGAATGCTATGGTATGGTGTCAACAATTGCTCATTATCTTCATTTTCAGGCTCCCATTTTAAAATTCCCTTTCAATAATTTTTTTTGGTGGTGCCTCTCAAAAGAACATCATAAGAGACTCAAAACAACATGGAATTTTCCCTTAAGAATGTCGCTACTCAATCTATAATCGAAAACTACCAACCCGATTCGACAACGAAAATTAGCAAAAACAAAAGAATGCTTCTCGGGAAATAACCATGGTCTGAAAAAAACCCTCGGAGTTTTAATTACTACACTACTATTTACCAAGGAAAAAAACAAGAAGACATCAGGTCATTTCATGCAAGATTTCGCAATTCAAGATAGAGACCCTATTTGATCACTAACCATCAACCATCAAAACTAAACCAAGTCATTCATTCATTTTGTTAAAATAATAGACACCCGAAAAGGGCAATCATCAATCATCAAAAGAAAATAACCACCCGACAAAGGCTCTACTCAATAAATTTCAAAATGAAAACATAAAAACAGCCAAAAAAACATCCATCTCTGACCCCATTATCAACTGCGCTCATCCCTCCCCTACTTAAGAGAGTACATTGTCCCCAACGTAAATATGCAAAAGGGAAAGGTCAAAAAACTCCCTCTGTGGGTCATTCTTATTTATCATCATCCTCTGCATCACCCACACCACCGCCATTGGGCTCACCTAGCCCAGCAAAATCATCTTCCAGGCCCAAAAGAGATCATCAATCGGACCCCAAACTGAGGAAGGAGCAGCCATTGCAGCATCAAAGGCGCTCATATCCGGTACTTCTCTTGAAGTCCGATTCTTCCACTCATGTAGCTCAGTTCGGAGGGAGGTGAGACTACCCCTTCAACTTCATCCACCCTCTTGCATAGCATGGTGACACTCTCAGATAACGACTTGAGCTCCTTTTTGATTGTTTGGGCAATGAGTGCGGGGAGGCTCTTAGCCAATCTCTAAAGTTGTCTTTCATTAAAGTTTGTCATCTCCACAAGTCTGTGGAGACCACTTGGTTGAGAGGATAACGGAGGGGGAGATGCTCCACACGGAGGCATGTCGCCTGACACTTGACCTGAAATTTTTGGCTGGGGCATGGTTGACTCTGGGGCATATGGTGATTGGTCTGACCCATGGGAAAGGGATCCTTCCTGCACTTCAAAGGCTTGTAGTATTTTTATTTTGATTGTCAATGCCTCGGCATCTCTCTTCTGATCTATGGCTATCACTCCTAGAGCAGAGGAAGGGGTTTCATCAGGAAACATAGGCACTCTGACTTGTGAGCAAAGCCGGGAAATCAGAACGGCGTAAGGCATTGAGGTGCTGGACTGTCGAGCCTTTTTCTTCATTTGTTGAGAAACAATTTCCCCGAAGTTAATAGGGACTCCAGTCATGATGCAGGCAATAACAATAGCAATTTCTAAGCTGGCCCTCTGCTCATTTTTGGAGGGGATGATCCGGGCACAAATAAAAGTGATCCCCAGCTTGGCCTCGAACTCCAAATCATGATGAGAGATTTTGCCACCCATAGAGGCCCAGAGAGGAGGGTCAACAACATTAATGTGAGCTACCCAAGAAAATTGATCCTTCATATCAGCTACCCGGGCCTTATACTTCATACCTGATTCAACTTCGCCTTCCCAAAACAAGGAGTTGATGGCCGCTGGGGTAATATAAACTTCGACCCCCCTTAGCATCACTGATGGCAGGCATGGAAAGTCATCGACCTTGCCCCTGTGTTGCAATCTATCTTGTCGGGCCTAATATAAGGCGTAGAATTTTGTTACCAAGCTGGGGTAGTAACGCGGGAGAGGGTTGGAAAATGCATGCCATTTTCTTTTTGTGAATTGGGCAGTGATTTTGGGAAGATCACCCCTCAATCCGGCCAAATCAAACCGCTTCTCCACTGTGATGGATAGGCCTTGGCAGATGACATAGTGCTCTTGCAGGTTGGGGACGAAAAAGATTATTGTTTCCTTGTTGTTGGCACGCGATGGAGCGGCCTTTGCTTTGCCCTTGCCCTTACTAGAAGATGAGGCGGGGGTCTTTCCTTTCCTATATTCCTGGATAAAGACATGGTTTTTCTGCAAGGATGATGTTAGTGACAGCTATTCAAAAAGGAAATCAAAATAACAAAAACTAGTCTATGGGTGAACTGAGAAACAAGGGTAAGAAAACACCATTTCAAGAACCAATAGTACCAACAAAGACCCGACGAGTCGCAGGAGAAATCCGCGGACCGCCGCTTGCCCCCTGATGCATAATAGAAAACTGGGCAACTAAAGGGTATATCAGCAGTTAGGCAGCGAATCGTCAGTCCAGATTCATGAACCGCCGATGTAACGCGAGATCCACTCTTTGGCATGAAGCCAATTTTACAAGTGAACCGGTGTTACATCGGCAATTCACCGAACCTGACCCACGAAACCCGGACCTCATCATCCCCAAATCAACTTTAGACAAATCAAAAGCTCCCATTAACACACACCCACACACAACATGATAAAATCACCACTACTACATTTAAGCACAATCTCATGACGATTTGCCCTTAAGAATGGAATCACCTGGTCCATCATCAAGCAAAACATTGCATTTCATTCCAATTGGGTTACTCAGACTTCACTCGTTTCAACATTTCACACACATAAAACACATATTCCCCATTCCTTTCAACAACCAAAGAATATTTATGAGTTTAATAGGAAAGGGAAATTAAGTATTAGCAGTAAAAGAATCTAGAATCATTGAGAAAATCAAGAAAAGGGCAAGAAAACTTTTACCACAATGTACGACTGCCTACACACTTAAGCTACAAAAGCTTAGAGAATTCTCAACAATGGCACTTCAAGGGATGTGTAGTAGAGGAAGGAATTGTGAGTGAAGTGAGTGTGCTAGTGGAAGGATGGAGAGGGTTTTATAGGTGAGAGGTGGAAAATTGATAGGTTGAGGGGAAGATGGAGAGTTAATTTTGGTGTGTTGGTAGGAAATGGGTAGGTGTAAAGGTGGGAAAGTGGAAAGGTTGAAAAGAAAGAAATATGGGAAAGTGGGTATGTTGGGTAATGGAGAGACAAAAATGGAATGGAAAAATGGTGAAAAGGGGAACTTAGGGAATATTTGCAGAATAGGGCAACTTATCAGGTATTTGGGATTCGGTGGGCCCGCTTTTTAATTTCCATTTCGTGAAAAATTCATACCTCAACCGGTGTTACTCCGGTGGTTCGACGAATCACACCAACGTTTCGCCGCTTTAATTTTCCTCTGTCGGGTATTTGTACCCTATTTTTTGTTTCTCAGCTAGCGACCCACCGGCGATTCATGGATTGGATCGGTGATCCATCGGTGACCCGCCGCTTAGGTTCCCAAGCTTCAAGTCCTCTTTGTAAATTGGCAACCCATCGACAGTCCACGGCTTTTCTTCGGAGGTTCGCTGATGGGTCAGCTGGTCACATGATCCAAGCCCTAGCCTTCTATTTTGCACTTATCTTGGAAGGCGGTTTCCGCTTCTGGATCGGCGACTCGCCAGTTCAGCGCCATTCCTCTCTATGTGGTTTGTTTCTTCCTTTGTTCCTCACTTCATAGCTCCTACAAAAATATAAACGACAAAGACATAAAATAATTCACTAAACACTTGGGTTGCCTTCCAAGAAGTTCCTTAGATAACATCGTGGCATGACGTTGATCTCATTCAACACCTCTTTTCCGATGGATCATCCTTCGACTCCGTCTCCTTCAGATCCAATCCCTTGTCCTCTTCATTTTTAAACACTCCAATTACCTTGCATTCAGGGTCGTTTCAGCTGATAGACAGACCTTAAAGGTGACTTCTTCATTTCCAACTGAGAATTTTAGCTCCCTGAGTTCCATGTCCACCACGGCTCTCCCTATAGCTAACAACTGTCTTTTCAAAATAATGGGAACCTCCATATCAATTTCGCAATCAAGGATAAAAAATCAGAAGGTAGGATAAACTTATCCACTTTTACCAACACATCTTCTAACACCCCCACCGGTCTTTTTATCTACCTATCTACCATGAGCAACCTCATCGACGTCGGCTTTTTGCTTCTGAGTCCCAATTTCATGAAAATGAGCAGGGGCATTAATATTATGTTGGCACCAAGATCACATAGAGCTTTTTTAAACACACATATACCAATTGTTCAGGGGATTTTGAAAGCTCCTGGGTATTCCCGTTTGGATGCAAGGTTACTCATCATCATCGCACTACAATGGTGCATTTTCTCCCCACTACCTGCATCAACCAATAAAGATTGCATAACCAGGCATTTGGAGAAGAGCATCCACTAATGGTATATTTATGGACAACTTGCTGAACATGTCAATAAATTTTCTGAACTGGTCATCCTTATTTTTCTTGGCCAAACGTTGTGGATAAGGAGGTGAGACTCTTGATTCAACCATGTCATTAATTGGGGCCTTCATGCCCGCCTAATCATTTTTAACATGTGAGAGGATTTCATCTTCCTTCCCCTCTCCTTCCTCTTCAATCTTTTCCTCACTCCTTGGAGTCATTGGCATTTTGTTGACTTCATCTTCCTCATTCAATTTCGGGTCATTAACCTCTTTGGGCTTCATCGGTGCATCTCCAATCACCTTGCCACACCTAGTGACAATAGTCATGCATTGACTATCTTTCTTTGGATTGGGCATTGTGTCACTACGAAGCGTTCCCTTCACCGGGAGGTTCATTTGAGCTGAAAAGTGATTCATTTGGGCCTCCATATGCTTGATAGAGGCTGAATGAGAACTCACTATTTTGGAAAGGTTCAATACCTCCCCTCTTAATTCATTGACCCTGATCTTGGTTGATTTCACTTTCTTTAAAAGTTTATAGAGCATTTCTTCAATTTTTGAGCTACCTGCGTCACTTACACGTGGCTGACTATGGGAGTTCCCAACTTTTGGAGGAGGAACACAAGAGTTCGAACTCTAGTGATAGCAATCACCCTCTTGATTTGGCTCCCTATTACCCCATCTTTCATTCCTTCCGGGCCATCCGTGTGGCTCACAATATCTCCAACCTGGATATTCATCCCTTGGGCGCCATGGGCCTTGGTTTGCTCCTTGCAATCCAGTTTGTGGACCTCCCATTTGGTTTCCCATGTATTTACATTCTTCTTCATATCTCGGCGGTGATGATTCTCCATCTTATTGCAAGGGACCTTGCATTCCCACTGCATTTACCACCTTGGGCCTTGCTCCCATTACATGTTTCATCATCAATTCCAACTGTGTCTTCATCTTGGCAAGATTCTTATCCTGCTCTTCATAACTTTTTTGCAATTCAGCCGCCAAGGCACTTGAGCTGATCTCATAGGTAGACACATTTGTTTCTCATGTGTGCCAAGCCCTATTGGTCTTTGTCATTTTGTCTAGAAGAGCTTTGGCCAACCCATATGTTTGATCCATGATAGGAAGCACTCCATCTGGCGGCCATGGTTTGCGCAAAGAGAAACCTTCTTTTTGAACATTAACCATGCCTCATGAAAAGGATCTCCCAGTTGTTGCCTGAAATCTGTGATGTCGTCCCTCAGTTGCAGCTTCTTTGATGGAGGGAAAAAATGATCCAATAAAGCCTCGGTTAACTCTTGCCAAGATGTACTACAATCCAGAGGGAGATCCTCCATCCATATTGTGGCTCCCCCCATCAGTGAGAAAGGAAAGAGTCTCAACCTAATTGATTCTTGAGTAATATTTGTAATATTGAAGGGCTGGCATATCTCCAAGAAGTTTCTCAAATGTTGATTTGCGTCCTCACTTGTTTTCCCGCAAAACAGTCCCTTCATTTGCAACAAATGCAGCATGGTGCTTTTGACATGAAATACCGTCGGTGGTAGGCGAATGGCTCCCGCAATTTTCGGCATCACCGGATTATCCTCATTGTGCTCTATGTTACCTTCCACTGAGCTATCCCTTACTGGAGAGTGATGACTAATGTGGTTGTAAGATCCTAGCGACACAGAAAACTCACGTCAAGTGTCTACGATGAAAAACTATGTCAACATAAAAATCAACACCAGTATATCAAGCGCTAGTCCCCGACAATTGGCATCATTTTGATAACGTCCAAAATATATCCTTCATTCAAAGAATATACACAGCTGAAGTATATAAACAAGTAACCTAACGAGTTTCGGGGTCGAATCCCACAAGTACTAGTGAATGATAGTTATAAGTGTGGGTTGAGAAATTGAAGTTAGCTTGCATCACATAGAGTTAACGTAAAAAAATTTGGGGGATTAAAATTTCCGGGGAATTGTATTTGGTGATTTAGTGAATAAAACAACAAGATCAGCAAAGTTGTCAACAAGATTGTGAAAGACCAGAGGTGTGGTGTAGATAATATACTAACTAGATCGGTACATGCTAGGTCATCTTATGAGTTTAACAAGTGTAAATAATCTTGAGAAGTGGGTAACTACAACTTTTTGGCCTTCTAACTACCTCTTACTAGAGTTTTGTCAAACCTCTAGCCACGATTTAGCTCAACCAAATTAGATTTTGATTAGCAGCTGCACTAATATCTAACTATTAGCTGCTAATAAGGAATGAGACTGCAATTTTAGCTATTTCTAGCCCAATTTCACAATCTCTTATCCATACCCACTATTAAATTCTCTTCCAATACTTAATTATTCTTTTACAAGCAACAATCAAGCAAGAATAAATAGACTCATATCATAATCAATGGATCTTCCTTTATAGATTGAAGAGAAACTAACAGATTTACATTTATTTCAACAATATGAAGATGACTCTAGCAATACCCACTCTAATTAAGTATTCATCATCACACACCTCTAGTTAATGATTTAGCTACTCATGATTAAGAAATTCAAAAGCACATTCATCAATAACTTCATTGAATTTAATAGCAAGAGTAGTAAAATCAAATTCGCAAAATAGTCTCCAACAATGGTTGAAACTTACTATTACAAAGAAGAAGTAGAGAAGAGTACTTTTCCAAGTTTACCAATTAAAATCTCCCTATCTTTGCTAAGAGAATGTTCTAAAGCTCAAAAGGGAAATAACGATGTGATATATGCTCCGCTCTCTCTCTATATCTCTCTATATTTATGTATATCAGTACACAGTACTTTATCTGCTATTAATATCCTGAAAAATAGGGTACCTTTTATCTCTTTTCCCATGCTGGACAATTATACCCCTGAGCACAATTCTAGAATCGGCAGAGACACCAGTGGCTCACAAGTCCCATTTTGTGAACCATCAGGCGTCTTATCTGGGCCCTCACTCAACTCTAGTGGGCATCGATGGTTCATCCGGCATTTAGCCGATACCAATCCATGAACCACCGGATCTTTATGCTGCTTTCCAAAAACTTGGGTATTTTTCGGCGACTGAACCAGCGAGTCACCGATGGCAACTCGCGATTCACCAATGGCAACTTGCGATTCACTGGTGGCATTATTCCTCATAGGTAGTGATTGATCACGGGAAATAATATAGGTCCCGTGATACGCTTTACAACTTAAATTAGTCGTGTTTGCTAAGCTATTTGATACATTTTCATGTGATTTTATATA
>JACEIK010000371.1:42404-88623 GCA_018107945.1 Datura stramonium | reverse complement strand
CAAGTGTATATAAGCCTCACCCTTCGATTTCATGTTATTTCTCAAGTAAACCACAACCAGTAGAGGTGAGGACGAGGGAGAACATTTAATTTTCATTCGATTACGCCGCTAAATGCTGTCCAAATCCAAATTAACTTCGGGTATCGAAGTATAAGGCTGCAGGGAGCATTTCTACGGAGTTAGTTTCATGAAATTCGCTCGGCGAATCGTCGTCCCGCCAAGCCAAAGTTATTGGAATTGCTCCAAACTAGTTTCAATTCGATCCTAGGCTTAAAGTAAGTATTTCTCCCTTCTAGATTCCCGAGTAATTACGAGTTTTTGATCGTGTTTCGATAAGTTGAAGTATAGTAAGTATATACATATAAAGTTATTGTTTTCTTCGAATTTAGTAACTAAGTTGGCCCTGTTCTTCTATTAATATGATTATAGTTGAGAAGGGCAGTTGAATACGAGCTGATACTCATCAGTTAGCCAGAAAAACGGTGAACGTGGTATATAAGGCTTAACTCTCAGCAAGTATCCTAGTCGTGCAGTGTTACGACTTATGTTCTAGAATAGAAATAACGATCTCAGATGCTGCAGGTAGTTGCTACCACTAGATGGTAATTAAATATGTTGTAATTAGCTGTCATTGATATACATATATAAATATCGAATATGTTGTGGTTAGATGCTAATAGGGATTATAGTTACATAAATTCTAGTTAGCTGCTAGAAAACGTATATAGTTCGTACTGCAGGACCCCTCGCTAAAAGGAAGCAGGTTAAATGTGATTCGCTTTATGAACGCTATAGAAACTCTTTTAGTTCGTTTTTTATTATAATGGTAGACCTATATGTTTGTTGCTAGGCCAAGACTTCAGAAGCTCGTAAGAGTTATTGTCCTGAATCAGTTAGTTAAACAGTATGGGCATTGTTAGGCGGTCTAACGACCAATTGGCGCCTGTATTGGCAGGAAAGCATCCCTAGAGGTCATTGACGTTATCGCACATTCCATAACCAGAAATAGAGACAGAATAGGTATATTCTAGAGTTAGGGACACCAGGGTTGTCCAGTTTATTGAGTGATTGCCCACCATCCCTTTATCCTTATCAGTGATTGTCAATCCTAGTCAACTTAACAGTTATCACGTAGGATGCCCAGCAGGCCAACCTAGTCATCCGAGTAAGAAAAACCTGTGGGTAACCCAAGGAGGGGTCCAGATTAGTAGTCCGTGATGGGCCAACACGCTAGCCGGTTCTTGTAAGATATTCAGGTACAGAGTGCCATGAGAGGGCCAGTCTATGTAGAATTGCCTATGAGGTTGAGAATTGCCCAGAACAGTAATATAGATCCGAGTGGATTCAGACAAGGCTTAAGGAGTCAATAGTAATCTACTTGTACAGTGTTTACCACAAGTTAAGGAGAACAGTAAGCTCCCTATGGATTACCAAGGACCGATCGCATAGAAGCAAGTTCGACCAAGCCCAGCCCTATAGTTTTCTAATTAGAAGAATAAAGTAGTTAGCTATCTGCAACCCCATAGTTATTCATGAGTTATAGATGTCCGAGTAGGACATTCAGAGTATTGTTAGGCCACTTCAGACCTCGCTCTACTCATCCCAGATTATTAGAGATCATGATCACTATCAGGATCCTCTGATCAAATATGGGCACATGGCGTGCCTACAGACAGCCATACAGATTATCCCAGAAGCGAGTAGCACTAGCATGAGGCCTAGAAGACCAGATATGCTCTCCTTGTACAGATAGATTGATGTGTCAGTATAGCACCTGGGTTGGGTTGCCCTCAGTTAGGAGCCTTCAATGACCGCCCCAGGATTAATAGCTGTGTTGCTCGCCCACCAGGGGCGAGGATACGTCGCTCTACAGAGTGACATGCCGTCCGCAAGGGACGAAGATGGGGATCCGGATCCTCATATAGTAGTGGTTGGTCTTATACACACCCCCGCCTAGCATTTATGCCCAGAGTGTAGATATCGGGAGTCCTCCGGACTCAGACTCAGACACAACTACAGTTCAGGGGCCAAGCGGGCCCAGTGGTAGACCCAGGGGACCGGTAGGTTGGCTACCGTACCAGTAGAGTTGTATACACCTGAGTAGGGTCTATTAAATCCCTTTTGAATACTTGGGTCTATTAAATCTCTTTTGAAAACATCATCAAAATCATGAGTAAGGTTGGAAACGTGCCTTTCATCATCTACTCCATCATCATAAAATTCTATATGAACTATCCACCCATGGGGGTTTTAGATTCGATTTTTAGAAAAACAATTTTGTAAAAGAAATTAAGTTAGAATCCGCCCAAGCTAAGTAAATCAGCAATATCAACTCAATTTAATCATACCCATGATTAGAGATGTAAGAATAATGCAATTTAATGAAAACCCATACTTGATCATCACAAACCAATCAAAAATTGCTAGGGAATGGGCATGGGTGTGGAAGGAAGCACCCACTCATAGCCTTACATACCTGGGATTGAAGAATCCTATCTCATCCTAATAGCCTAGCTGAGATTCCAATTGGAAACCTTGAGAATTCACCTTGATTCTTCTCCTCAAAGCCCCAACCTTGCATGCATGAAATTAATGGACTAAGATGGGTGTTTCTCTGCTAAAACCCCTCTATTACTAGCTTAAAACGACATAGTATAGGCCCTTAGAACTTAGGAATTATGAAAAAGCCCTTACTGAAAAAAATCGCTGAAAATAACTGTTAGGGGTTTCCTAACGGACGACCTGACGACTCATTGCCAGGGCTCACGATCCGTTGGTTCGCTCTTCAGTTTCACTGGATAAGTGGTCTTCCGGGGCTCCTAACGAGTGACACGGCGACTCGTCCCCAGCAGCAACGACTCATTGCCACTCCCTGTCAAGTGCATTGGATCAATTTTCCAATCTTCCTCTAGAACCACCCCACGACTAACATGAAGACTCGTGGTGTCAGACCACGAGTCGTTACGTCGCTCGTGGGGACCTCGAGTCCCTCATCCTTCCAGGCCTTCTCATGAGTCACCTGACGACTCATGGGGTCTCCTCATGAGTCTTTTAGTAACTCATTCTACAATTGCTTCAACATTTTCTAGTTTTTCTCCGATTCACTTACGGGTCTGATTCTTGAATTCTCGGGGTATAACACTCACTAAAGACTGAAACTGAGAATACTGAACATAAGTTGATGGAAGGGTCTTTGAAGGATGAGGGCTCACCAACTCTTGCTAAGGGATGCAAACTCTGAGGATCAGGCTAACGGTGGGACTGAACCTTGATGTCCGAGCATGTATCATAAAATGATACAATATAGAGTATGCGGTCAGTAATTTTAATGTACTGAGTATGCAAGGTAGGTAAATATAGACAGTGAAAAAAGTACATAAAGTTCATAAGAATGGAACTGTATGATCATAAATTAAATACCATAATGTAAACATAAGAGCTCAAGGTTTTCAATCCATTCGTAATCCAATCATAATCATAGTCATAAGAGAAAACATCATAAAACATAACTTGAGCCAAAGTACATAAACATAACTATGCACAAGTCATGAGGAACAATTAGAGGGCTCGTCTTACCTGACACCATAATGATAGAGCTTAAATAACGCCCCACTATTTTGCCAAAGTGGTTAGGACCTCCCCCGGCTTACAAGGCAAGGGGACATGCAGTATGGTGATATCACAGGGGTCCAATAATAAATATATATATATATATATATACCTACAGTTTCACGTAGTTCTGAGACCACCGGGTTTACCTGAACTCCAGGTCTACTCGGTGTGAGACACTACTCCCAAAAGCATGCACGTGTGGGCTCGTATAGTAATCATTAAATCATTTATGATGTTCATGGTCAAATAAATAATAAAATGGTTTATCCCACTATAAAACATGATTAACCAAGAATAAGGGCCCATGATTGACCATGTAATTTTGCGGAAGCCCAAATATCAGACTTGGAGTTTAAATGGAGAAAACTGGAAATCTAGAACTAGGTCATAGAATGAGTCGTTCTATGACCCGTGGGGTAGACCAAAAGTCGTGATATGACTTGTGGTGAGGATCAGGGTGTAAGTTGGAATTTGGGATTTAAGGTCCCTATGGACATTACCACGAGTCATGTTCAGGCCCCACGACTCATTGAGTCAGTCGTGGGCAATGATTTCGAGAAGGTCAGGAAAAGTGGCAGTGTACCCTACAAAAGGACCCCAGGAGTCATGGTCAGTCACCACGATTTATGGGAAGGGTCGTGAGAAGCATGATGGAATAAATCAAAATATCAGGCAGTGCATGTGAAGAGTGGTGACCACGACTCGTGGTCATCGAAAATGATTTGTGACGTCCCTCATGATGAACCCCGAATGATCTACTTGGTAGTGTACTTTATGACTGAAGCCATGAGTCTTGGCCTTGAGTGACGAGTCGTCCAGTCCCTCATGGGGACTGGCAGTTAGTTATTTCCTACAAATTTAGTAAGGGCTTTTCCATAATTCTTGTGATCCTAAGGCCTAGACTACGCCATTTTAAGATATCAATAGTGGGTTTTAAGAGGGGAAAATCTATTCTAAGTCAATCCTAGTCATGCATGCAAGAGTAAGAGTCTAGAGAGGTGATCAAGGCAAATCCTTCAAGGTTCTTCTTGAAATATTCATTGGGTAATCAGAGAAGTGGTAGAATCAAATCCTTTCAGGTATGTAGGGCTATGAATGGGTGAATCCGTTCATGCCCATGCCCAATCTCTCTTTAAAATTATGAAATTCCTATATTGATTTATCGGGTTTTAACATAACGTATGAAATTCCTAATTCTCTACATGGGTATGATTTAAATATGTTTCTTCTATTGAATTATGATTTATGGGAAAGTTTTATGATGTTTTCAATGAAAATCATGTTTCAAGGTTATTAAATTAAAACGCCCAATTAGGAGAAGTTCATGAAAGTTGAGATTTGTGATGGAGGTTCTAGTATGATGAGATATTTATGATGAAAAGAATATTTTCAAGTTACTCATGTTTATAATCATGATTTCAAGTGAATTATTTATTTTTAAGAATGTTAAAGCATCGGGAAATGCCCATATGTTCAAGTATGACTATGATTTTACGAATTTAATTTACCACATGGTTTTGGAGCGAAGACTCCCATTTATGTTCAGCTTGTGGTATGGTTTGAGCTAAGACTACTCATGTATTATTTTGATTTATGTATTCATGATTATCTAGCTTCGTCAATAAACGATGGTCAACTTTGTTGAAAAATGATGGAGAGCATATGCATGTTTTTGGGAGTAGTGTCTAACACCGAGTAGGCTATGGATTAGTCAACCCTATGCCTCAGAACTACGTGCCAATGTAGGTATGATCAGATTATATTGGGACCTCCTAAGTGAGGTATCCCCTATCTCGATTGGGCCACGAGCTTGATATTTATATCATTGTATCGTCCTTAGCCCTGGCAAGGCTATGGACAGCTCTACCCACTTTAATCTGATAGTTGGGACCACGAAAGCTCTATCGTGGTATGTCGGTTAAAAGACGAGTCTCCCATTGTTTCTCATGATTTCAATTATGCATATTTATCACTCACGTTGTATATATCTATTTATGTTCAAAAGTAGGTTTGACCCAATATTCAGCTTTATTTATGACTATCAGATTTCAGCTTTGGGTCAATGGATTCAGTTGTAATGTTATTTTATGTTGAGATCATGTTTTCAGAACGATAGCATGCAAGCCCTACTCTTAGATTCTTATTTTTTTATGTTTTACATCATGCATGTTTTATTGATTTCACTTATTTAAGAAGTTTTACTTACCTTAATTACTCGGTACATTGCACGTACTGACCGCATACTCTATGTTGTATCATTTCATGATACAGGCCCCGACACTCAGACTCAGCCCCGTCAGTAGCTAGTTCCAAAGTTAGAACCCAGCTTAGTGGTGAGTCCTCATCTTCTGAGGACCATTTGTTTTAATATATTGATGTACTTTCAGTTTCAGTAGTAGAGAGTTTGTTGGGGTCTTGTCCTACCAACTCATCATACTTAGAGGCTTTTCAGACAAAAAGGGTGTATTCTTCTTAAGATTGTGTGTATTCTGTTGTTATGTTTATTTCAGACTTCCGCTAAGATTATCATGTTATTTCTTCCACTTGATTTAATTAGATGAATTGTTATGCCTTGGGTCGACTTGGGGTCTCTCCTTGCTCCTTGCCCCGTGTCTCAATCCGAGTCTATATTCAGGTCATGAAAAATATGGTATCAGAGCAATAGGTTTGAAGTGTCCTAGGGTGTCCGAAAGCCACGTTGATTGGAGTCTTCTTCATGGGTGTGAAGCGCGTCACACTTATGACGAAGAGGCTATGAAATATTTAGGAAATGTCACTTCTTTCATGATTTATGTTGTGCAAAGAAATGCCTCTCTATTCTTCTAACTCGTGTTATTCACGATTGCAGAATCATGGCTCCCTGCAGAGTAAATGTAGGAGGAATGGAAATGGAAACGATCATGAGGATGGCAATGGAGACGAGCACCAACAAGCACCACTAGTCCAGGAGCACCATGCACTGAAGTCGGTTACTAATGATGAATTCTGGGTAGTTGTTCAGATACGCACATAGGACTTGACTTCTTAGGTCAATCAGTAGGTAGTTGTGCATATTTTGCAAAATAGAAATGTGGCGGCAGCTCGAGTCAGAGATCTATTGAGGATGAACCCGCCAGAATTCCTCGGGTCAAAAGTAGACGAGGACCCGCATGAGTTCAATGATAAGATTGTGAAGATCACCCATGTTATGGGGGTGAACGGTGTTCAGTGTGCTGAGTTTGCCTAGCATAAGTTGAAAGGGTCCCACATATCTAGTTTCGACAATGGAAAGATAGTAGGGCCGCCGGAGCAGGCCCTATCACTTGGCAAGAGTTCCATGTTGCATTCCTAGATCAGTTCTTCCTTCGTGAGATGAGGGAGTTGAAGGCAGCCGAGTTCGTGAATCTTAAGCAAGGGAAAAAAATGGTGCAGGAGTATTCCCTTGAGTTCACTCGCCTATCGAAGTATACCCCAGAGTTAGTGGTTGATCAAAGGGCGCACGTGAGTAGGTTTATTCATGGCATGGCGGGCTATTTGGACGAGGATTGTAGAACTGCTATGCTCCACAAGGATATGGATTTCCCTCGGATAGTCTTGTATGCCTAGAAGATGCAGGCAGCGCATATGAGGGTGATAGAGACAAAAAGGGCCAGGGCTGATAGTTATAGATTCTCTCAACCGAGGTCAGATGGTGGGCACCAACAACAAACTCACCAGAGATCTTCAACCCCAGCTTCTTCAATGTTGAGTGTGCCATCCAGACCTAGGCACAACTAGAGGGGGCGAGCATCAGGCTCTAGGGGTCAGAACAGTAGGCCCGCGGATTCTAGCATCCCAACTTGCGACAGGTGTGGTTGGGGGCACACGAGCTAGTGTTTGGCAGGTTCAGGTGCTTGTTTCAGGTGTGGAAAGCCCGGACATATGCTCAGAGATTTCCCAGCAGTGAGACAGAGTCATGATGGGGGTCGAGGCCCAACTTCCAGTTCAGCCGTCCCACCCACACGCTCATCACACATGGGACATCTACTAGCACAAGTGTCGGTTAGTGCTAGAACAGATTCTATGCATTAGCGTCCCGCCTAGAGAAGGAGGTCTCCTCAAACATAGTCATTGGTATGTTATGAGTTTTCCAACTTGATATATATTCTTTGTTAGATCCGTGTGCTCCCTTATCTTCTGTGACATCTTATGTGGCTAGTAATTTTGAAATCAGTCTCAAACTCTTGTCAGAACCCTTCTAAGTCTCTACTCCAGTGGGTTATTCAGTCGTAGCTAGACGGGTGTATAGAGGTTTCCCGGTCACAGTCCTTCATAAGGTCATCTCAGCAGGTCTAGTAGAGTTATCCATGACCGATTTTGATGTTATCCTCGGCATGGATTGGCTATTAGCATGTTATGCCTTAGTTAATTATAGAACCGGGCATTAGAGTTCAAATTTCTGAGTGAGCCATTCTTAGAGTGGAGGGGTAGTTCAGTTGTGCCTGTAGGTCCTTCATTTCCTACCTTAAGGAAAGAAAGATGATTTCCAAAGGTTGTGTGTACCATCAAGTTAGGGTTAAGGATGCGAAGTCTTAGACACTGACTATCCAGTCAGTTCCAGTAATATGTGAGTATCCAGAAGTGTTCCCTTATGATTTACCGGGTATGCCTCTCGAGAGGGAAATCGATTTTGGTATTGACCTTCTTCCCAAAACCCAGCCTATATCTATTCTTCCCTACAGAATGGCTTTAGTCGAGCTAAAGGAGTTGATGGTCGGAACTAAACTAGTTGATTCTCTTTGGCTGGTTAGCTTGTTTCAACCAAAATCATTGATCTTGGGTACTTAGGCTCTCAGTTTACATGGCTAGGGGGGTCGGAATAGCAAGCTTCTTCTATTCAATCTGGTAGGAGGGGAGGACCTGTTAGATAAGGGTTTAATTAGACCAAGCAAGTCTCCATGGGGTGCACTAGTTCTATTTGTCCGAAAAAAGGATGGTTCTCTTTGTATGTGCATTGATTATCTACAATTGAACAAGGTCACCATCAAGAACAGGTATCCTTTACCAAGTATTGATAATATTCTCGACCAACTTCAAGGTGCCAAGTGTTTTTCTAAGATAGATCTCAGATCCGGGTACTATCAGGTCATAGTTTGGGAGAGCGACATCCTGAAGACAGCCTTCAGGATGCGGCATGGTCATTATGAGTTTGAAGTTATGTCTTTATGAGTAACGAATGTTCTTGCAGCTTTCATGGACTTGATGAATAGGGTGTTAAATCCAAACCTGGATATGTTCGTGATTGTGTTTATTGATGATATCCTTATAGGCTTCTCTCGGAGCGAGGAGGACCATGCCGCTCATTTGAAAGTGGTACTACAGACTCTCAAAGATCGCCAATTATATGCCAAATTCAGCAAGTGCGAGTTTTGGTTGAACTCAGTGGCGTTTTTAGGCCATGTAGTATCAAATGAGGGCAAACAAGTGGTCTCTCAGAAAATAAAATAGCTGAAGAATTAGCCTAGACTGGTGAATCCTTCAGATATCCAGAGCTTTTTTGGCTTAGCTGGCTACTATCGATGGTTTGTTGAGCGTTTTTCATCTATTGCAGTTCCATTGACCAAATTGACCCAAAAGAAAGTGAAATGTCAATGGTCAAAGGCTTGCGAGAGAAGCTTTCAAGAGTTAAAGACTCGACTTACTTCAGCAACGGTATTCACTCTACCCGAGGGTACCGATGTGTTCGTGTTGTATTGTGATGCTTCAAGAATGGTCCTTGGTGTGTATTGATGCAGCATAGAAAAGTCATAGCATATGCCTCCAGACAACTGAAAGTTCATGAGAATAATTACCCAACCTATGATCTTGAATTGGCCGTGGTGGTATTTTCCTTGAAGATATGGAGACATTATTTGTACGGGGTCCATGTAGATGTGTTTATAGACCATCAGAGTTTATAATATATGTTTGCCCAGAAGGAACTCAATCTTCGTCAAAGGAGGTGGTTGGAGTTACTCAAGGACTGTGGTATGAGTGTCCTTTACCATCCGAGCAAGGCTAATGTAGTAGCATACACACTTAGTACACTCTATATGGAGAGTGTGTCTCATGTGGATGAGGGAAGAAAGGAGTTGGTGAAGTATGTGCATCGACTTGCAAGGTTGGGAGTTCGGCTGGTTGACTCGACCGATGGTGGTGTTATTGTTTAAAATGGATCATAATTGTCCTTGGTGACTGATGTAAAAGCTAGACAAGATGAGGAACCGATTTTCGTAAAATTAAAGAAAACTGTTCAGAATCAGAAGATGGAGGTCTTCTGCAAAGGGGGAGATAGTGTGCTTCGATACTAGGGTCACTTATGTGTTCTAGATGTTGATGATTTGAGAAATTAGATGTTGCATGAGGCTCAGGTTTCTATATATTCGATAAATCCAACTGCCACCAAGAAGTACTGTGACATATGGGAAGTCTATTGGTGGAATGACATGAAGAAGGACATAGTAGAGTTTGTAGCTAAGTGCCCAAACTATTAGCATGTAAAGGTTGAGCATCAGAGACTGGGAGGTGTACTTCAGGATATCAGTATTCCTACTTGGAAATGGGAAGAAATCAATATGAACTTCATCACAGGGTTGCCTCGCACTCGACGGCAATATGACTCCATTTGGGTTGTTGTAGACAGGTTGACCAAAGTCGCTCATTTTCTACCGGTAAAAACCAAAGATTTGGCAGAGGATTATGTCAAACAATACATCCGAGAGCTAGTTCAGTTAAATTAAGTGCCCTTGTCCATCAAATCAGACAGAGGTACCCAATTTACCTCTCAGTTTTGGAGGTCATTTCAAAAAGGTCTAGGTACTCAAGTTAATCAGCATAGCATTTCACCTGCAAATGGATGGTCAAGTGCAGCAGACAATTCAAACTCTCGAGGACATGTTGAGAGCATGTGTGATTGAGTTAAAAGGTAGTTGGGATGATCATTTGCCTCTTATCGAGTTTGCATAGAATAACAGCTACCATTCAAGTATTCAGATGGCTCCATTTGAGGCTCTCTATGGGTGGAGATGTAGATCGCCTATTGGTTGGTTCAAAGTTAATGAAGCTGCAATGATAGTGCCAGATTTAGTCCATGAGGCTGTGGAGAAGGTTTAGCTCACACGAGATAGGTTGAAAATGGCTAAAAGTCTCCAAAAGTCTTATGCTGATGTGAGAAGTAGAGAACTTGAGTTTGAAGTGGATGATTAGGTGTTTCTAAAGGTGTCTCCCGTGAAGGGAGTGATGAGGTTTGGAAAGAAAGGAAAACTCAGCCCTAGTTATGTTGGCCCTACCGAATTGTGAAAAGGGTTGGCAAGGTGGCATATGAATTGGAGTTACCCTTAGAATTAGCTTACGTGCATCCAATTTTCGATGTGTCGCTCTTGAGGAAGTGTTTTGGTGATCCAGCCCTAGTTGTCCCGGTGGACAGTATTGGTGTGAAAGACAGCCTTAGTTATGAGGAGGTTCCGGTGGAAATACGTGATTGTTAGCTTCGAAGGCTAAGGAACAAGGATGTAGCTTCAGTCAATGTTTTATGGAGGAATCAACAGGTTGAGGGAGCTATATGGGAAGCCGAAGTGGACATGATGGCTAGATGCCCACACCTATTCCCTTCCGGATCAATTTCAGTTTGAGGTATCAGTTTTTTCTCTAGTACTCTATTTAGTTTTCATGTTCAGTTCATGTGCTTAAACTTCTTTCATGTTTATGGATGTACGTATGATTCCTGAATTTAGTTAAACCATGTAGTTCAGTTTGGAGGTAGATATTCCGTCAGTTTTCACCTTAAATGATTAGTATTTGTATATGATGACTGCATTTCTCTGCTTTTATGTATGTTTTCCAACATTCGAGGACAATTGTTCCTAAGGGGGAGATATTGTAATACCCCGGAAGCCTATTGATCAGATCTGGGAGTTTAAATGGAGAAAATTGGAAATATGGCACCAGGTCACAGAATGAGTCGTGAGATGACTCATGGTGAGGATTAGGGTGTTAGTTGGTATTGGGATTTAAGGTCCCCACGGACGTGACCACGAGTCATGGTCAGGACCTACGACTCGTTGAGTCAATCATGGGAAATGATTTTAAGAAGGTGAGGAAAAGTAGCAGTGTACTCTATGAAAGGACCCCACGAGTTGTGGTCTGTCACCATGATTTGTGGGAAGGGTCATGAGCACCATAATAGAATAAATAGAAATCTCAGGAAGTGCATGTGATGAGTGGTGACCACAACTCGTGGTCACCGGAAAATATTTGTGAGGTCCCTCGTGACGAACTCCGAATGATCTTCCAGGCAGTGTATTTGGCGACTGATGCCATGAGTCGTGTCCTAGAGTGACGAGTCGTCTAGTCCCTCGTGGGGACTGGTAGTCAGTTATTTGCTACGAATTTAGTAAGGGCTTTTTCATAATTCCAATGATCCTAAAGCCTAAACTACGTCGTTTTAAGCTATGAATAGTGGGTTTTAAGAGGAGAAAATCTATTCTAAGTCATTCCTAGTCATGCATGCAAGAGTAAGAGCCTAGAGAGGTGATCAAGGCAAATCCTTCAAGTTTCTTCTTCAAATCGTCCTTGGGCAAACAGAGAAGTGGTAGAATCAAACCCTTTCAGGTATGTAGGGTTATGAATGGGTGAATCTGTTCACACCCATACCCAATCTCTATTTAAAATTGTGAAAATTCATATGTTGATGCTATAGCGTTTTAACCCAATGCATGAAATTCCTAATTCTCTACATGGATATGATTTAAATATGTTTCTACTATCGAATTATTATTTATGGGCAAGTTTTACGACGTTTTCAATGAAAATCATGTTTCAAGCTTATTAAATTAAAACGCACAATTATGAGAAGTTCATGAAAGTTAAGATTTGTGATGGAGGTTCTAGTATGATGAGATATTTATGATGAAAAGCATGTATTCAAGTTACCCATGTTTATGATCATTTTTTCAAGTGAATTATGTATTTTCAAGAATGTTAAAGCATCAGGCAATGCCCATATGTTAAAGAATGACTATGATTTTACGAATTTAGCTTAGCACATGGTTTTGGACCGAAGACTCCCATTTATGTTCAGCTTGTCGTATGGTTTTAGCCAAGGCTCCTCATGTATGATTCAGATTTTTGTATTCATGATTATTCAGCTTCGTCTATAGATGATGCTCAACTTCGTTGAAAAATGAAGGAGAGCATATGCATGTTTTTGGGAGTAGTGTCTAGCACCGAGTAGGCTATGGGTCAGTCAACCCCATTTCTCAGAACTACGCACCAACGTAGTTATGATCAGATTATATTGGGACCTCCTAGGTGAGCTATCCCCTACCCCGATTGGGCCACGAGCTTGATATCGATATCATGGTATCTTCCTTAGCCCTGGCAAGGCTTTGGATGGCTCTACCCACTTGAGTATGATAGTTGGGACCACGTAAGCTCTATCATGGTATGTCGGTTAAAAGACGAGTCTTCCATTGTTCCTCGTGATTTAAATCATGCATGTTTATCACTCATGTTATATATATCTATATATGTCCAAAATTAGGTTTGACCCAATGTTTAGCTTTATTTATTACTATCAGATTTCAGTTATGGGTCAATCGATTTAGTTATGATGTTATGTTATGTTGAGATCATGTTTTCAGAAAGATAGCATGCTAGCCCTACTCTTAGATTCTTATTTTGTTTATGTACATCATGCATGTTTTAATGATTTCACTTATTTAAGTGGTTTTACTTACCGTGCATACTCGGTACATTCCACGTACTGACCGCATACTCTATGCTGTATCGTTTCATGATACAGGCCTCGACACTCAGACTTAGTCCCGTCAGTAGCTAGTTCCAGAGTTAGCACCCAGTTTAGTGGTGAGTCCTCATCTTCTGAGGACCATTTTCTTTCAGATATTGATGTACTTTTAGTTTCAGTAGTAGAGAGTTAGTTGGGGTCTTGTCCCATCAACTCATCCGAGTTCGAGGTTTTTTCAGACAAAAAGGATGTATTCAGCTTCAGATTATGTGTATTCTGATGTTATATTTATTTTATACTTCCAATAAGATTATCATGTTATTTCTTCCTCTTTATTAATTGAGTTAGATGAATGTTCATGCCATGGGTCGACTTGGGGTTTCTCTGGGCTCCTTGTCCTGTGTCTCGATCCGGGTCAATATTCGGGTTGTGACAGGCTAAGAGTCATAAATCCATAAATCATGAAAACCATGCATACTTGTAAAATATTTATATACTTGATATTCATAAATCCATGATGATTACTTGAAGAGAATCATAATATGAATCATAAATCATAATTTAGACTTACTAAGATCAAAATTGTAATCGAATCATAACTTGACTTTTCATGAAACTTACATATTTGGGCATAATTTAATTAAAATTAGAAACTATGAATTTATAATAAAACTAGGTATAAAATCTGCCCATAGATCTTAAAACATGATTTGGTACATGAAAGGAATTGACCTATAGATAGATCATAGAGAATTTTACAAGAATTGGAATAAACCCCATAAGATCATGAACTTGAATCTAGAATTGGAATCCATGGAATTGAGAAGAATTTAGTGCATGAGAGTGAAAGGAACTCTCATTCATAGCCTCACATACTTGGGTAAATCTGATTTACCCTCCCTCTTGAAAGCCCAAATGAAATTGCAGAGAAATTGGAGAAATTCTTCAAGCTTGATCTCCAAGGAAGAGATCTAGTTTGCACGTATGGTATGGTAAGGCTTAGGATAGGTTTAACACTCTTAATAATCCTACTAATTGAGCTTAAAATGACATAGTTTAGGACTTAGGAGCCTAGAAATTATGAAAATACACTTAATGGTTCAACAAAAAATCTCATATTGCCAGAAATGACAAGTTGTTTGACGACTCGTTAGGAAAATGATGAGTTGTTTGCTTAATCCGTGAAGTACACTGGAATTTCCCGCTGCTGCTCAAACCACGGGTCACTTAATGAATCATTGGAAAATGACGAGTCGTTTGCTGACTCGTTAGGGGATATTTTGATCTTCACAAATGACAGGTGATTTGACGACTCGTTAGCAAAACAACGAGTCGCTTAACGACTCGTTATGTAAATGACGTGTGATTTGACGACTCGTTCAGAGACCTGGTGCAAATGTTTCGTGTTTTATCCATTTCAACTCTTAGATATGATCTTAGAGACTTTTGGAGTGTTACATTACCTCCCCCTTGGGAACATTCGTCCTTAAATGTGAATGAACATATTGAAAGCTGGGGAAATAGAACTGACATCTCCAATACTGAACATCTAGTGCTAAAAAGTGATGGAGTGACTGACTCTGGATTGTAATACATGAATGAACTGAATTCATGAATTACACATGCATACATTAACATTAAAGAAACTGGGATACATGAACTGAACATGAAACTGAATAGAGTACTAAGGAGAAAACTGATACCCCAAGCTGGAATCAAACCGGAAAGCAATAGATGCGGGTATTTAGCCATCATGTCTGCTTCAACTTCCCACGCAGCTCCCTCAACATTCTTATTCCTCCACAAAACCTTTATTGATGCTAATTTCTTGTTTCTTAGCTTCCAAACCTGACGATCAAGTATCTCGACTGGAACCTCCTCGTAGCTAAGGCTATCCTTCACACCCATGTTCTCCACCAGAACAGCCAAAACTAGATAACCCATGCACTTCTTTAAAAGTGACACATGGAACACCGGATGAACTGAAGCCAATTTTGAGGGACACTTCAACTCATAAGCCACCTTGCCAACATGTTTCACAATCTTGTACGGGATAATATAGCGGGGGATGAGTTTTCCTTTCTTTCTGAATCTCATCACTCCCTTCATGGGAGATACCTTTAGAAACACCCAATTATCAACTTCGAAGTCATGTTTTCTCCTCCGTACATCAGCATAGGAATTTTGACGACTCTAGGCTATTTTTAACCTTTCCCTTATAAGCTGGAGTTTCTCCATGGCCTCATGAACCAAATCTGGTCATATCAAAATAGCTTCACGACCTCAAGCCAACGAATAGGTGATCTACACCTCCGACCATAAAGAGCCTCAAATGGAGCAATCCAAAAGCTAGAATGGTAACAGTTGTTATACATAAACTCGATGAGAGGTAAATGGTCATCCCAACCACCTTTGAAATCAATCATGCATGCTATCAAAATATGCTGAAGAGTCTGAATGGTCCGCTCAGCCTGACCATCTATTTGTGGGTGAAAAATTGTGCTAAGCTTGACCTGAGTATCAAGTCCCTTCTGAAATGACCTCCAAAACTGGGAGGTAAACTAGAACCTCTATCTAATATGATGGAAAAGGGCACTCCATGCAATCAAAATAACTCCCAATATACAAGTTAGCATAATCCTCTACTGAATCAGTAGTTTTGACCCTTAAAAAATGAGCTACTTTAGTCAACCTGTCTACGACCACCCAAATAGAGTCATACTATCGATGAGTACGAACCAACCCTGTGATGAAGTCCATATTGATCTCCTCCCACTTCCAAGTAGGGATACTGATGTCTTGAAGCATACCCCATGGTCTTGGATGCTCAACCTTCACTTGTTGAAAATTTGGACACCTTGCCACAAACTCTGCTATGTCCTTCTTCATGCCATTTCACCAATAAACTTCCTGTAGGTCACGGTACATCTTGTGGCACCTTTACGTATAGAATATGTAGAACCATGGGCCTCGTGCAACATCTGATCTCTCAAATTGTAAACATTCGAAACACACAGAAGACCCTAATAACGAAGTACACCATCTCCCCCTTGGGAGAAAACCTCCATCTTCTGATTCTAAACAACCTCCTTCAACTTCACCAAATAGGATCCTCGTCTTTCTAGCCTTGACATCGGTCACCAAGGAGGACTCTGATCCATTTTGAACAATGACACCACCATCTGTCGAGTCAACAAGAGGAACTCCCAACCGTGCAAGATGATGCACATCCTTCACCAACTCTTTCCTCCCCTCATCTACAAGAGACACACTCTCCATATAAAGTCTACTAATAGCATCTTCCATCACATTGGCCTTACCCGAATGATAAAGAACACTCATGTCACAATATTTAAATAGCTCCAACCACCTTCTCAAATGTAGGTTTAGGTCCTTTTTGGTAAATAAGTATTTTAGGGTTTTGTGGTCCGTAAACATATACACATAGAGCCCATACAGACAATGTCTCCAAATCTTCAAGGAAAGTACTACTGCCGCCATCTCGAGGTTGTAAGTCAGATAGTTCTTTTCATGGAATTTCAGCTGCCTAGAAGCATAGGCTAGAACTTTACCGCGTTGCACTAATACACAACCAAGGTCGATCCTCAAGGCGTCACAATATACCACAAACACATCGGTACCCTTAGGTAAAGTCAACATCGGCGCTGAGGTAAGTCGAGTCTTCAACTCGTAGAAGCTCATCTTACAGGTCTCTGACCATTGAAACTTTGCTTCCTTCTGGGTCAACTTAGTCAATAGTGTTGAAATGGATGAAAACCCTTCAACAAACCTTCGGGAGTAACCAGCGAAACCCAATAAACTCCTGATATTCGAAGGACTAACTGGTCTAGGAAAATTCTTCACAGCTTCTATCTTTTGAGGGCCCACCTATACACCATCACTTGACACCACATAACCCAAAATGCTACTGAGTCTAGCAAATACTCGCACTTGCTGAACATAACATATAATTGGCGATCCTTCTGAGTTTGTAGCACCTCCCTCAAATGAGCGGCATGCTCCTCCTCGCTTTGAGAATACATGAGAATGTCATCTATGAACACGATCACAAACATGTACAGATATGGCTTAAACACCCTGTTCATGAAATCCATGAAAACTATAGGAGCATTCTTTTATCCAAAATACATAACTACAAACTCATAGAGGCCATACTGAGTCTTAAAGGTTGTCTTCGGAATGTCACTCTCCCTAACCTTGAGCTAATGGTATCCAGATCTAAGGTCCATCATTGAAAAATACTTGGCACCCTGAAGCTGGTCAAACAAATCACCAACCCTAGGGAGGGGATACCTATTCTTGATTGTCACCTTGTTCAATTGCCGATATTCAATGCACATTCGAAAGGAACCATCCTTTTTTTAGACAAAGAGAACTGGTGCACCCCACGGGGATTTGCTAGGTCTAATGGAACCCTTGTCTAAGAGATCCTTCAACTGCTCCTTCAACTCCTTTAGCTCAACTCAAGCCATTCTGTAAGGAGGAATAGATATAGGTTGCATATTGGGAAGAAGGTCAATACCAAAGTCGATCGCCCTCTTAGGAGGAGTTCCCGATAGATCATCTGGAAACAGCTCTAGATACTCACGAACTATGGGGACTGACTGGATAGTCAGGGTAGGAAATGAAGCAACCTATTAGCACAACTGAACTACCCTTCCATTCTGGGACTGTATATAGGGGAGATAGTTTGTCTACATGGCATCCCCTTATCCATTATTTCTAGGTGAGTTGCTCAGTTCACAACAAACTTTCGGAAGTCTTTCCATAAAGTCTTGGGCACTCAGGTAAGCCTCAGTACCACATTTCATCCTTAGACAGGCGAACAAGTTGAATGCGCCATTTAGACACTTGAAGATATGCTGCGTGCCTATGTTTTAGATTTTGGCAGATGTTGAGATAATTATGTTTCCTTGATTGAGTTCGCCTATAATAACAACTACCAGGCGAGTATTCAGATGGCCCCATATGAAGCTTTATATGGGTGAAAGTGTAGGTCGCCAGTGGGATGGGTTGTACTCAGTCAGGTAGAGTTATTGGGCCATGACATAGTGCGGTAGGATATTGACACGGTGAAACTTATTAGAGATCAACTTCAGATGGCCCAGTGAAGGCAGAAGTCTTATACGAATGTACTTCATCAAGTGTTGGAGCTTGCTATTGATGATTGGATCTTCCATAAAGTATCACCTATGAAAGGCATCATGCGATTTGGTCAAAAGGGCAAGATGAGCCCTTGATATGTTGGGTCTTACAAAGTTATCCACAAGATAGGAAAAGTAGCCTATGAGTTCGAGTTCTACCAGAGCTAGCGGCAGGTCACCCAGTATTTCATATATTGATGATGTGGAAGTGTATAAGTTACCTAACCTGTGTTATGCCCATTGATGATGCCTGGATTTATGAGGAGATGACCTACATCGAGGTCCTAGTAGAAATCCTTGACCAACAAATCAGGAAACTTCAGACCAAAGAAGTCACCTCGGTTTAAGTATTTTGGCGAAGTAATAACATCGAGGAAGTAACATGGGAGGCCAAAGGAAATAAAGAAGAAACATCCTCACCAATTCATGATGTCAATGTGATATTGAGGTATGTGTTTGATACCTAAGTTATTGAGTATCTATTTTGAAGCATATCAAGCCAAATTAATTTCCATTCAGGGACGAATGTTCCTGGATTTCCATTCAGTGGGACGAATGTTCCGGGGGAGCGTAGCAGAATGTTACACCGTGAAATTTTTTTGGTAATTATTTGATTTTTGTTTGCTATGTTAAGGGAAGTACGAGTTGTATATTGGTCATAGATAACAAGGGAAATGTGTACGAACGGAAAAGAAAAGAGTATGTGAAGTGTATAGTAAGGGTCAATTTTAAACAACCATATCTCCTAATATATAATGAATTAGAAGCCCCACGACCTATCAAATTAAATATCCTTGAGTCTAGTTTTCAGAACATCAAACCACTCATCAATTAGAGTTCGTAGTAAGAAGTTATGAGAATTTTATGAAGAATCAAACCAAAGTGGAGGCACAAGGGGTTGTGACGCGAGCATGATGCCCTAGCGCCTCCACCGCCCTATTTACTTAAAATTAGATTTTGCACTTGTAGAAAGAATTTTAATCTTAATCTAAATCGACCAGATTGTTAAGGATCCATTTCTCTCTCATTACAATATATATAACAAAGAAAATCAAGGAGGAAAGGCCAAGTTAAGTTCAAGAAAATCACAAGACAAGTTGAGAATACTTTGCCAAGTGTGCTAGGGGCTGTTTTGGAGCTCATTTTGGCAAGGTTTTGAAGGTGGTTTTATGCGTTTTCAAATCTGTTTGGACTGCCTATATATCCATATTTGGATATGTATTGAAACCCATAGGAAAGGTAAGTATTTCACCCCCTTTAAACCTATCAAATTGCAAAGAGAAAAGATGGAAATTGGCAGTTAGGTGAGTTGCCGATGGACTCTATGTAAGCAGAGTTTTGCTCGTTTTCCTTAGGATTTTTGGCTATTTCTTTTGATGGAGTTATACTTCATATTTAGGGGAAGAATTACGGAAGAATTAAGATGAAATTTCCTCTTGTTTCTCCCTCAAAAGTTAGTGAAAGTAGTAGAGAAAATGGCAAAATATTGTTGATGATGCCGTGTGTTGTTGTCGCTATTGTGACTGTCTTTGGTAAGTTATGTTGGGCTATAGTTTGTGATACAGATTAAGCTTGTTTTTGGCATATAAATACAATAGATTAAAGAGGTTGAAGGCTTATCATTGAAATAGAGAATCGGCTAAAGAAAAGTTCACTAGAGAAAGGTATGTAAGGCACCCGTCTTTCATTCTTTTAAGAACGATTTGTGCTGGTGAATTGAATGAGCCAGAAACCTATTTAAAAGTATTGAGGCATTATGTTAAGCTTCATTTAAGCATTTAAAGTTTCATGTTTGATTGAGGTTAAATGTTGAAATTATGTCTAGCCCAAGTGAAGCATTTAAAGTGGGATATCGTGTTGATTGTTGTCGTAGTTGTACATCATGTTGGACACACCTTAGTGTGGGCATTGTTAGTTGGTACTTACTGTATGTTATATATGTATGTGATTTTAAATATATTTAAAGGTATGGTTTCTAACTTAAATTGGTGAAAGAGCCAAGATGATGACGTGTAAACGATTTTAAGCCAAGTAAAGACGTTGAAAGCTATTAAGGGTAAATAAGTTTATTGAATTAGGATTGTTGTATTTTATATTATGTGTATGTTATGAAATATTCAATTCAAAGGGGATATTTCATAATCCCTTTCCCTTAAGCCAAACAACAAGCTAGTGACTCTCCGAGTTCTAATATCCCTTTCAACACAATCTATGAATCTTGTTGAAACTCTTAGGTCATCCACAGTTCCTTGTGATTTATACAAGTTTCGAATACATGCATTTAAGTACTATTTTATAGCTTTACATGTTATATGTGATCATTTGCAGTTATGCATTACGAAGGTGACCTATGCAGGCCACGGATTTAGTATTCGTCATTTCTATACTATAAGTGTTAAATTGACTCAGTACAAGCCATATCAGCTCTATTTATGATTATGATTAAGATTTATTGATTTTACCCTGGTGTGTTATATCGGATGGAGGTATTTTTATTTTATGCCAGTGTGGCACACCGGCTGGACAAATTTTACCTCGGTGTGGAACACCAACTAGAGGCATTTTTATTTTTACCCAGTGTAGTACACTGGCTGGATGAATTTTATATGGATTTTATGTTCAGCTGGCTACTAGTCTTTCAGTTATAGTTTTTATTGTGCATTAGATGGCTGCATTTACACTTTAATATTGGGTTATTGTCAAGTTTTGATTTTCAGGATTTCAGGTTTTTACTATTCCTTATTTCTGGCTTAGTTATCATTATTATCTTATATGATTACAGTTTTTATCCTTATATACCAGTACATTTTATTCATACTGACATCCCTTCATCTAGGGACCCCTCCTGCATTCATGTTGCAAGTACAGGCCGAGGCTTAGATCATCAAACACAATAGGAACCATATTTCAGCAGAATAGTGGTATGCTCCTCTCTTCCTGGAGCCATGTCCTAGTTTTGACTATTTTGAGTTTTGTGTATTGCATGAGTAGGTTGGGGATCTGTCTCGTGCATTTTAGTTTTTTTTACTCTGTAGAGGCTGATGTGGACTAGTTTGTATAGTAGTTTTGGTTGGGTAGTAATGTTGGTTTTCAATTGCTATGTTTAGCTTTATTGCAGCCTTGTCGGCTTTCTATATTTCTTATTCATCATTATCCATACCTTATGGGTCCAGTATTTATCTTGGTTTGTTGTGACAGATGGCTTGGTCAGTCTTAGTGTTACCTTTTCAGTCGCTATATAGCTGGCTTCTCGATCAATCATGGATTGAGTTCCAGTTGGGCCCTACCCCAGTTTTAGGTCAGGCGTGACACAAGTATGTACCCAAGGAAGTGATGCCACCCACAACAAGAGAGAATCCCTTACAATGGCGCAATTTTTTGATAATGCTCAATACAACTCTCCCGATTAAGGGAGGTGACAACAATCATTGTAAAGAACAATATACTTGACGGGTGTCAGGGTCGAATCCCACAAGGAACTGAGTCGATAATTCAAAAGTTACAAGCTATCTCAAACTAGAATTGATGATTTTTCAGCATTTGGAAAGTAAAATTGGGGGAAAAGGGAAAACAATATCAAAGTCAAATTTAGAACTAAGTGAGGGGAATTTTGATTGTTGCAATCAAAAGTAAGATAGTTAGGGGTGTGTTATTAATCGGCTAACCATTAGAATGAGATTTACTTCATTTCCTTCGATTCAAATTTAGCATAGATACCAGTGCATAAAATACATTCTCTTATGTTTCAACCACAAGAATGTTTATACCTTGTGTTTTGTCAAACCCCAAGGCCAAATTCAACTTATCAACCACAAGAGCTTGAGGAAGAATCAAGCTATCTCTAGAATTGAACCTTTAATGGAGTGGGAATGTGGGTTTTTACTATCTCTAGCTCAACCCTACATATCAACACTCCAAATCCTCCATATTGTTTTTCTCACCCAACTCTCACCCTTCTTTCTCAAGCAAAAGCAAGAAAAGTAAGCAATATTCATGTTTGCAACCATCACTTTTTTTTACAATTAAAACTTAGAGAAAACAGTAGATCTATACTTGCAATTAGAATCCAAGAACAATTAATCAATACTCATTCATATTTACCAACCCACCATGCACACACCCCTAGCTAGCAAGTTAGCTACTAAGCTTTAGAGAGAGAGAGAAGTACCAAGATGAATTTCCTCAAAATTCATCATATGGGTTTACTAATTTTATTCACAAGATCTACAACAATGGTGGAATTCCCCTACAATTGGGTTGAAGTAGAAGACGAAGACGAAAAGTACTTTCCATTTCTACAATTCTTTGATGAGTAAAACTTTCTAAATATCTCTATGGATGAATAATTTGTTTTATACAATTTAGGGTGATAGATATTTGTACTTTCTTGTGTATAACTTTCCACAATTTCCCTTGAAGGCTTCTAGGTGCTTTAGAAACCTTTTTCGATGTTTTTGTCCTTCCATCAGAAAAATGGGCCACATGCTCTTCATCCTGTATTTAGCAGGTACCAATCTGCTAGAGCAAGTGCAAAAGCAGGTGCAGACAGTCCCACCTATGTTTTACCTACATTTAGTAGGTGGTGATCCACTAGATCAGGTCAAAACATAGGTACAAGGTAGTCTCTCCTGTATTACACCTGCATTTCACAAGTTTGGATCCACGAAAAACATGCCTTTAGCAGCTCATTTCAAGTTCAAATGCACCATTATTTTTGTCTCCTTCAAATGCCTACATAGAGTATAAAAGGGCATAAAACCTTTCTAAATTGTATGAAAACCAAGAAATAACTCATGCTTAAAAGCGTAATGAGTTGATAAATTACCAACTCATCACCAGGTCCCGAATTTGCATAATTTAGACTAATACCTTAGCAAGATGGTTGGTGCGGCATGCCAGAGACCAAACTTCAGAGGAAATTCAGGCCAAGTTTGGTGAGATAGGTAGTGCGGCACACTAGAGGCTGTCCAGGGCGGATTTTCTAAGTCTAAAAGTTAGACTACTTGAGGGGAAAAAAGTAAATTGTTACCTATCTAATAAATACATAGTCTAGGGAATTTGTTAGGCAATCTTTTTAGTAGAAGATCAAATTATACGAAGTCTTTTTGGGGGAGAGACAAGAATTTCATTTTCTTCTGGGTTTTTCTTCTTTACTTTATCTTTGTTAATCCAAATGATTAAATCTTGGTTTGTACACTTGAACATGAGTGGAAAACTCCTATTCTGGAGGTTTGGACATGGCTAATGGTTTTTTTATGATAGACTTTCAATTCTTCTTTTAAAGATTGGTTATGCTTACTTGTTTTTATTGATTATTCGTTAGATTGATCACTTTACGGATATTATCTATTTTCTCTTTGTTGAACTGGAAAGAGGCAACTAAGAGGGTTAAAAGGAAGCATAAAATAGGTTTCAATTGTCTTGCTCAATCAGTTCAAGAGTTGATTTCATTGTTGAAAATAGGGACATACCCTGCAACCCTATTTGGTGGAATCAAGTATCGTCAACCATCATATCTTGTTTGTTCTGCAACCATAGGGATATAGGTATTGGGTTCATGAGATAATTCTTGCATATTCGGGAGAATAGTAAGAAATGGAATAGTAACCTGTAATTTGCAATCTTAGAAGAATGTTATCTAGCATATTCAAATACTCGAACTCAATTTGAAAGCGAAAGTGCCAAGACCCTGGATTTCTCTCATCATTTGAATTACAAAAGACTTTTCAAACAATTCTAATTTCATAGTTAATTAACATTACAAGTTAAGTAGAATAATCCCAAAAACCATTTTCCCCATTTTACTTGTGTTTATCTGAATAGTGAAATAAAGGTTTACAACTTAAGCAATCGAACCATCATGTCTTTGTGGGTAAGATATCGGGAGTTCACTGTCCTATATTACTTGACGACCACATGCGCTTGGTGTCATGATCCGAGCTAGGACCTCAACCCGAGGTATGGGACCTAGAACCATGAATGACTCAAAGTTGACCCATGGCATGAACATAGCAACTAAAGAGCATATATTAAAGAAGAAACTGATAACTTAAACATGAATAAGCAGAAGTCTGAATAATATAACGAATATCGAATAGTAATATCACATTGCTACATCTCAAGCTAAACATACTAATCTATGTTTGAAAAGCCTCTACTAAATGATGAGATGCTGGGACAAGCCCCAGCTATCTCCAAGTCTAAAACAAATCTACAACATCAAGCTGAAATGATAGATGCCCGTGAACAATAAGGACTCACCCAAGGTAGGGCTTGACTGAGCAGGTAAGGGAAGCGAGCTATTAGCAAGACTAAACTGAATAATCTGAACCTATAACATAAAATGATATAGAATAGAGTATGCGGTTAGTACTCTGAATATACTAAGTATGTAAGGTAAGTAAGATATGCTAAGTAAAACATCAGTTGAAATCATGCAAATAAATTAAAGCTCATGAGCGTAAGGACTGCATGCTGAAAACTAATTCTGAGACATACATAGTCGTAAGATGAATATCATAACTGAACATAGTGACCCAAGATTTAGAAATAGAAATCATATGACTTGTCATATCTGAAATCGTAAGTAAAAATTCATAAATTGATCATTGGGTCAAATCTGCTGTAAAACCTATTATAATAAGTCATGAACATGAATAATTGAAATCCTAAAGAATAATGGGAGACTCGTCATAATTGATACCATCAGAATAGAGCTTACTTGATGCCCCATCTATCATACTCAAGTGGGCAGAGCCGTCCAAAACCTTGCCATGGCTAAGGACGATACCGTGATATCAATATCAAGCTGAAGCCCCTTCGATGTAGGGGAAAACTCTCTTGAGAGGTCCCAAAAATAAATATATATATATATACCTACATTGGCGCCTAGTTTTGAGACTGGGAAACTTGGAACCCCAAGCCTACTCTGTGCTAGACACTACTAAAAGAAACATGCATAGTTCTCTGTAACACCCCATAACTCCCTACGACTAGCTTGGAAATTTAAGAGATGATTCTACAGAAAACTGGAAAATTGTCTCAGTATGAGTCATAGTACGACCCATACAATTGAGGTATGAGTCGTACCATGACTCATGACTAATAGGATGGTGAAAATTAGGAAATAAGGCTTGAGGGACTATGACTTGATGTTACGTATCATACAATAGAGGTATAGATTGTGCAGTCGTGGAAAAGTATAGAGATTTAGTTAGGGAAAATCTCGAGTAACCACGAGATAAGGTATGACTCGTGGGATAAGGGTACAACTCGTAGGATGAGTCATGACAAAGATCAGATGAAAACTCAGGTTTAGTTACGAGTCATAATACCAATCGTAGGATGTAGATACGAGTTATAGAAGGTATCCGTGGAAAACTTTAGAGGAATTGATTAGAGTGGAGTCCCTAACCAGGACTCATGGAACGTACCGTAGGATCATGGTACGACTCGTAGGTTGAGTTCGTACCACCTGATAGGCAGAAATTTCATTATATGTTTCAAGGGTAATTTTATAAAAAACCCCTATCGACTTAACTTCTAAACTACATCATATATGGTGTTTTCTAGAGGGATTTAGAGGAGTAGTTGATCCTCTCCCTCATTATTTCCAAAAATCAGATAGCAGAGGTACGAAGAACTTAGACAGTTCTCCCAGAGCAGAAGCTAGGGCTTTCAAGTTTTCTTCTCAGATTCTCCAAGTTTTCCCAGGAATTCTACTCCAGGTATATGGGAATTCAACAAGGGAATTGTTCTTCCCTTGTGCCCCCAAAATTCTTTTGAAATTCTTATAAGTTCTAGACCTGAAGTTCGTAGTTAGGGTTCGTCCATCAGTAAATTATGGATTCCCTTTTTCTTTGCTATAATTTTCTTGAGTACTGAAGGTTGTTATTAACTATACTTCTAATCATTTTCTCCTTACATGAAATAATATTATTTTAGCCCTAGTTTCTTTGAATATAGTGAATTGAGTATTTGAGGATGTTTTAAATACAAATGTTGTTTGAAACTTTAAATTCTTATAATCACCATGTTCTAACTGTCATGTGAATTATCAGTCAGTTTAAATGTTAATTCAGTCTTAGTCGAAAGTTAGCTTTTACAGTATTTTCAGTAATGTCAGCTGATCAGTTCGACTATAGTTAGTTTTTGACGGGTTCAGTAACACTCCTTAGTATCAATAATCAGGTTGGTTTTTAGACGGTTACGCTGATTTTAG
This sequence comes from Datura stramonium, assembly GCA_018107945.1. NCBI lineage: Eukaryota > Viridiplantae > Streptophyta > Magnoliopsida > Solanales > Solanaceae > Datura > Datura stramonium. The sequence continues at coordinate 61,883 of JACEIK010000371.1, read as the reverse complement.
ACAAAGTAGGTTTTGCCAGTCTTGGAACACTAGTTACCATTTATCAGATCCTACGTCGTTTAGACTCTCAGGGTACTTCTAGATAGTTATCCCTGACTTAGTCTAGGACATTAGTTTCGAGCTATCAGCGATGTAGTAATAGTTAGGGTTTTCAGTGGGAGTAGGACTTAGCACCGAGATGTTCAGCGCACCCAGGTTTCTAGAACTACGTTGTCACCGTATGTTCAGCTCGTATGGGAATCAGACAGTGATCACCCAGTTCAAGTACTATACCCTAGCAGGTATAGTGGGCCTTCTCTAATGGGGGGTATACATCGGACTTCACATTTAGCTCTGATAATGCTCAAATACACTCCTCATTTAGAGAAAGTGTAAGCAATCATTGTATTATAACAAATATTCCCGACAGATGTCGGGGTCGAATCCCACAGAGACTAGTGAATGATTTGCGCAATCATTGTCTTAGGAAATTTGAATTAACTCGCACCAATTAACAAAAATAAAACAATAAATTTATGGTGGAAAATAAGGTGAACGATATTGTGGATTTTAAACCAGCTTCCGAAGATAGAAAAATAACCAAAATTTATACACAATAATGAGAGAAGACTAAAGGTGTGGTGTAGATGTGGTGCTAATCAAATAAGGGTATGCAAGCTCATCAAATCATTACAAATGAGTGTAAATAACTATGGGCAAAATGGCACCCTATGTTTTTCAACCTCATGATGCCTTTTTCTCGAGTCCTTTTGAACCGCCAGACGCAATTCAATTAGCCTAATAGAGTTTGTGTTAATAGCTGAACTAGTTCTAGCCACCAACTACTAATTAGAATTATGAACATGAATTTTTTCTATTTCAAGCCCAACTCCACACAATCACATCCATTTCCACCATTAAATTCTCTTCCAATACTTGAATTCTTCTTTTTAAACCATAAATCAAGTAACAAAAGCAAAACCACATTTGCAACTATGGATCATCAGTTATAAATAGAAGAGAATTCAATAGATTTACACTAATTAAGTAATATTAAGATGATTCTAGAAATATCCAATCTGATTAAGCACCCATCATCACACACCTCTAGTTGATTATTTAGCTACTCATAATTAAGAAACTAAAGAATATATTCATCAATAAACTCAATGAATTCATTAGTAAGAGCAAGCAAAATCAAACTCAAAATATATCTGCAACAATGGTTATACCTTGCTAACGGAATAAGAAGAAAATAAGAAATGCAATAATCAATAATCTCCTCCAATATAGTTCTTCTCTTTCAAAGAAAAAGGAATGTCCAAAAATATAAGAAGTATTAAAGTTATATTCAGAGTACTTCTTCTAGACTATATACAAAAATAGGGCAACCAATCTCCTCTTTTTCCAGTTCTTATACAAAAATAGGGCAACCAATCTCCTCTTTTTTCAATGCTGGACGTAGTTACCTCTATTAAGGTGTTTTTTCATTTACGGGGGAGTCGGTGGTTTTCCAATTGCATTTGGCGAACCGCCATCGATCATCTACTACACATCCAGTGATTCTTTAGGACCATTTGGCGACACCTTCAGCGGTTTTCCGGCCTTCATTCGCAATCCACCAATTCATTTAATCCTTGGTCCAGAAAGTGCAGGCACCGATAGGTGATTTGACCGGCGAGTTGCCGGTTAATGTTCGTGGCCGCCGGTTGCACATTGTCCTCGAGTCAGTAGTCATCTGCGTTTGACCAGCATTTTGCCGATGTCCTCCGGTGTAGCACCGCTTTTGACCTGATTTCATCCTTTTTACTCCACTTCTTGCTCCTTTCTCTTCAACTTAGATACCTGCACATAAAAAAGGCAAAAAAGGCATAAAATTCATCTAAATGACTTGAAAACTAAGCTAAAGCTCATGCTCAAGAGCATAATGAGTTTGTAAATTACCAACTCATCAAACCCCCAAACTTGAACCGTTACTTGTTCTCAAGTAATGCAATTCTCATCATTTAAGATACATTCCACTCCACAAGAGTTTAGACACCAATCACCACTTAATTCATGAGAACCCAAAAATGCTCACTAACTCACCGAAAAAGAGAAGCAAATTCCCCAAAGTAATCAAAGAAAAATATATGGAAACATTTCAAGAGGCCACCACAATTCAAGGGCATGATGCACAAATGCTTTCATTTTGAAAAACAACGACATGGCTTATCAAAAGAAATAAACATAGCATATCAATTCATAGTCACTTCACATTCAAAGCTTGCCTTAGAGCTCGCACTACTCATGCCTCAATCACACCTTTACCTTAATGCAAGTGTGTCCTCAAGTGGAATGATGCCATTCACCAAGGAGAGAATCCCTTTTTCTATCATTAATTAGAGCACACACAAGGGATTTTAGAAAAAGATAGTCACACTCACTCTCCCAAAAGAAATCTTCATGCACACAACTTGACCCATAGGCTTTTCCTTCGTGTAATTCGCCACTAATGTAGAGCAACTACACTCAAAATCAATTAGGACTTGCAGGTCATGATGAAGGCTCGGGATAAAGGTAAGACAATTATTTGGCTCTAGTGACTAGATCCTCCCTAATTTCTTTATATAGACACTTCAACCCTTCCCATCTGAATTTATATCGCTTTAGCTTATTCTTCCGTTAAAAACAATTTTTCTCTGTTATTGTTCAATGATCTTCCTTGTACCTCCCTTGGTTATCACATTAAGCCTTGTCTAATCAATAGGCAACATTCCACTTCTCTTTTATCTTTTGGTATCTTAAGGTTCCTTAGCACATCATTTAATTACTTTTCCCACAATTTGGAACTATCTCAGATTTATGTTTCTTATTTATCCTCCTTTCTTGAATACCCCAAACATAGGCTCTTTGCCTCTTACTGACAGATTTCCTTATCTCTCCCTAGGCCTTTGAGCCCACATATATTTTTCATTCCCTCACCACTAGCAATTAGGGAGGATTTGTGCCAAGAAGAGGGAATCAAGAAGGCACATCGGTTTGTAATGCGGTTTCAAAAAATAAATAGTTCAAAAGACTCAACATAGGATAATAATGGAAGACATTTTCAGAGGTCATTTTAGGTTGAGTGACTGGTCAAATGAAAGGCTTAAATCATGTTATAAGTGCAGCTATATCTAGGATTTCTCCTTGAGTCACACTTTGGGCAAGTTCTAGACAAGAACCTATGCATGAGATTCACAAATATCCTTACCACACAAGGCATCACACCCAAAGATTCCACAAAATTCATTATCATCACAAGATATAGATTCAAAACTTTAGAGTATGCAAATTCATAAGCCAAACAAGGAATCTACAATGTATGACAATTTAGTGCTACATTTCTTATTTCAAATGCCCATTTTTTTTCATTTCTAAATTTCATGCCACATATCAAACTTGTTGGTGGTGCCTCTAAAAACAACTCCACAGAAGACTCAAGAAAAACATGGCATTTTCCCTTAAGAGAGTCGCCTCACAATCTATCATCAGGAAGTGCCCACCCATTTTGACAACAAAGAAAAAGTAAAAGAAAAATGCTCCTTGGGAAAGAACCGTGGTATGAATAAAACCCTTGGAGTTTGATTACTATTCTACTATTTACATAGGCGAACGGAAAAGTTTGGGTCATAAAACAACATTTGAATATTAAAAGCAAGGACCCATTTTTCAGTACTAACATGCTAACATCATTCATTCAAAATTTCATCAGCACAACCAGCCCAACAAGGGAAATCATCAACAATACTAAAAAACTTGTGAGCCTGACAAAGACTCACTACTCTTCATCAGATAACAAGAACAAAAGGCCGACAAGGGCTACATCAAAACTTCAATAAAATAAGACACATATGACCTCCCCCCAAGATAAAACACTCACCCCACCCACAACATAAAGGCTACATTGTCCCTAATGTAGGCATGCAAAATAAAGTGGGCGAGAGACTCCCCGAGTAGGTCACTCCTCATCATCCACATCATTGTCTGCACCTACTCCTGCCTCACCATCAAAGCCTGTATCACCTGGATCTTCAGCGTTATCTCCGAAGCCCTCGAACAAATCATCTAGAGGGCCTCGAACTGTAGAAGGGGAAACCATTGCAACGTCAAGAGCACTCAAATCAGGCACCTCCATGGAGGTCCGACTTTTCCACTCCCTTACTTCAGTTCGGAGAGAGGTGACAGTCTCCTCCATAGCATCTACCCATTTGCACAGTGTTGTAAGACTCTCATTCATAGATTTCATCTCCCTTTTTACCATTTGGGCGATGAGGGCAGTGAGGCTCATAGCCAATTTTTGAAGGTAACTTTCATGAGAGTTGGTCATTTCCACCAGCTTGTGGAGACCAATTTATTGGGAAGATGTTTGAGGGGGTGATGCTCCCCGCAGGGGTATGTCGCTAGAGGTATGGTCTGAAGATTCTGGGTGATGCATATTAAAATCCATATCTTATGGAGACTGCTCGGAACCATGAAAACCCTCCATGAAATCAAAAGCCTACATGCGCTTCCGCTTGATTATGGGTGACTCAGCGTCTCTTTTCCTGTCTAATGTGATTACACCCGAAGTAGGAACAGGGGTCTCATCTAGGAAAAATGGTACTCCAGCTTGCAAGAACAGTTGAGAAATGATAATTGCATATGAAAAGGAGGTGCTGCTCTGTAATACACCAGAAGTGCCTAGGAGTAGGCCCGAGAAGCTAAAATGCAAAACTGCTTAAAGTTGGGAAAATGTTGCAGGACGAGATGTAGAACGACTTGGTAGGTAACCACGAGCTGTTGTTGGCAGTCGTGGTTTAAGTGTTCAGGGGGCAGTAGAAGCAATGGTTGATGTAACAACTCGTTGTCAGAAACAACAAGTCATTGTTAGTGGTCTTGGTGAGAGTTGGACTTAAGGTTCAGGGATTCCATGGGTCACCCAACGAGCCATTGTGAGGTACCACGAATAGTGGTGAGCAGCCATTGTTAGCTTAGTTTGGTGGTCATCGTATGTGATAGAATGAGACCACGACTCGTGGGTTCTAGTAATGAGTCATGGTAAGGCTCGTCGTTGGAGAAAGTGCCTAGGTTGATGAAGGAAACAAAAGGTGATTGGAGGACCCGTTGTAGGATGGAACGACCAGTTTTTTAGGTCGTTGTTTGAGCTGAGGTCTAGCCTAGACAGTGCAAATCATGAGTACATACCACGGGTCGTTGTATCCTCCAACTACCCACAGGGTCGTCCATTTTTTGGTCTAGTGAGCAGTTTTTCTGCGTAATCAATAAGAGTATTTCCGTCATTCCTTCATCATAAGGCCCTATTTTACGTCGTTTAAGGCTCATTTTGGAGGATTTTAGTAGGGAAAAACCTATTCTAAGTGTATCCCTTCCATGCATGCAAGTTTATAAAATTTAGGAGGTGATCAAGAGTTTTTCTAAAGGGTTTTCTTCCAATTTTCCCTTTGGGCAATGAGTGAGGTAGTAGAATCATCCCTTCCAGGTATGTAGTGTTTTTAATGGGCATCTTTCTTCCAAACTCATGTCCAATCTCAATCAAAATGTGATAAGTTGTCTATGATCAATTATGGGGTTTTACCCAATTGCATAATTCTTCAATCTCTACACCTATTTATGATTAAATTATATTTATATTGACAAATTGTGAAGCTTGGGAAGATTTTAAATTGTTTTCAACCCAAATTGTGATTTCTAACTTATGGAATTGAACGCCCATGGATGAGAAGTTCATGAAAGAAGAGATTGATGTTGAATCTATGATGATGACGAGATTTAATGATTGAAAACATGTTTCTAAAGCTAACCATGATTATGATGTTGTTTTAAAAATAAAATATCTAGATCCTTGTATGATAAAACTTTGGACAATGCCCACACGATGATTTAAAGTGATGAATTTCCCGACATAAGCTTACCACATTATTCGAAGTGAAGTTTTTCCAAAATTTTTCATAAATTCTAGCTTGCGGTATGTTAAGTTAAATATTTCTACATGTAGCTTACCATATGAATTGTAGTAGATGCTCCCACCTATGATTGAGCTTGTGGTATGTTTTGAAATAAAGCTTCTCATATGCATGAATGTATAATTGAAATGTATGTCATTATCGAGCTTTGTCAAAAGACAATGTCTAGCTTTATTTTCATATGATATCGAGTCTATGTATGATTTCATCATATAGATTTGTCAATAGACAATGTTGAGCTTCATTTCATACGATGTTGAGTTATGCATGATTTCATATTGAGCTTTGTCATTAGAAGATATTAAGCTTGGTCATTAGCCGATGTTGAGCTTCATTATATATGATGGAGTGCATTGCATGTTTTTGGGAGAAGAGTCTAGCACCGAGCGGGATAAGGGTTGATCATCCTATGCCCCAGAATTACGCAACAACATAGGTTGATACTATTATATTATCAGGACCTACCTTGTGATCTATCCCCGACCCGATTAGCTCTTAAGCTTGATATCGATATCATGGTATCGTCAATCACACTGGCAAGGTTATGGAAGGCTCTACCCACTTAAGTGTGATTGTTGGGGCCACGTAAGCTCTATCGTGGTATGTTGGTTAAGTGACGAGTCTCCCACGGTCTATATCATTCAGATTTTCATATTCATTTGTTATGATGATTTCCTTATGCATGTATGTTCTAAAGTTAATGTTTGACTCATTGTTCAGCTTTTGATATAAATATTATGTTTATCTTTGAGTCATTCATGTCAGTCATGATGTTGTAAAGATAAGCATGGTCATGTCATGATAAGATTTCTATTTCAGAATAAATGTATGTAGCCCTTCTACTTATACCTGAAAGCTTATGATATGCATGAAATGTTTTTAAATGATTTACATTGCTAGAGCGGGTTTTCTTACCTTGCATACTCGGTACATTCCACGTACTGACCGCATACTTTCTATACTGCATTATTTCATGATGCAAGACCCAGTTCTTAGGTTCAACCCCGTTTATAGTCGCTGTTCAGAGTGAGCACCTGCTTATTTGGTGAGTCCTCATCTTCCAATGACTAGACCTTCAGTTATATTAAATGTCCTTTCAGTTTGAGTATTGTTAAGCTAGTTGGGGGTGTTGTCCCATCAGCTCGTCCAGATTAGAGGCTTGTCAGACTTAGATGTGTATTCAACTTCAGATATTTTTTTGTTGTTATATTAAGTTTGACTTCCTCTAAGTTTATAATTATGCTTTCTTCATGTTTATTGAATGAGTTTGTAGTATGTTTATGCCATGGGTCAACTTGGGGTCTGTCGGTGTCCCTTGTCCCGTGTCCACGATCCGAGCCTCCGTTCTGGTCATGACAAACTTGGTATCAGAGCCATAGGTTTGATGTGTCCTAGGGTGTCCGAAAACCGCGTTAGGTAGAGTCTTTTTCATGGGTGTGAAACGCGCCACACTTATGACGAAGAGGCTACTAGACATTTTAGAAAATGTCCCCTTCTTTCAAGATCTATGTCGTGCGATGAAAAGCCTTTCTATTCTTCTAATTCATGCTATTCACGATTGTAGAATCATGGATCCTCAAAGGATGTACGAGAGGAGGAATGGAGGTCGTGAGGGCCACGAGGATGGAAACGGTCACGAGCATCAGCCAACCCCACCAGTTCAAGAGCCTCAGGCACCGAAGCTAGCCACTCATGCTGAGTTCTGAGCTGCCATTCAGATGCTTCTGCAGGCCTTCACCGCTCAGGTCAATCAGAAGACCGTTGCGCATGTTTTGCAAAATGGCAATGCAGCGGCAGCCAGAGTCCGAGAGATCGTCAGGATGAACCCGCCGAAGTTTCTGGGGTCCAAGGTAGGTGAGGACCCGCATGATTTCATTGATGAAATTGTCAATATCACCCAGTTTATAGGGCTGAGTAGTGTTGAGTGCGTAGAGTTGGACTCCTACCAGTTCAAGGGGGTTGTGCATATTTCGTTCTACCAGTGGAAGGACAACAGGGCCTCAGGAGCAGATCCGATCACATGGGAGGAATTTCAGGTTGCCTTCCTAGATCGGTTCTTCCCTCGAGATATGAGGGAGTTGAAAGCAACTGAATTTATGAATTTGAAGCAAGGAAGGATGACTATTCAGGAGTACGCCCTTGAGTTCATCCGTCTATCTATGTATGCCCCAGAGTTAGTGACCGACCAGCAGGCGTGTGTGAGCAGATTTTTGTATTTTATAGCAGGATATTTGGATAAGGACTATAGGACAGCTATGCTCTATCAGGACATGGACTTCCCTCGCATTTTGTTGTACGCTCAGCAGATGGAAGTGGTACATTCGATGGATATGGAGGCCAAGAGGGCCAGGACTGAGGACCACAGATTCTATCAACAGAGGTCTGGTGGTTGGCACCGATAGCAGACCCACTAGAGATCATCAACCCCAGCATCTTCCGCACTGAGCGTGCCATCTAGGCCCATACATGATCAGAAAGGGAGAGCATCAGGCTCAAGGGGTCATAGCAGTAGGCCCGCAGACTCCAGCATTCCATCTTGTCGCAGGTGCTGCCGAGCACATACAGGCCAGTGCTTGGCAAGGTTGGGAGCTTGTTTTGGATGTGGGAATCCTGGACATATGGTTAGATATTTTCCCGCTACGAGACAGGATCAGGTTGGGGGCCCAGGCCTGGCTTCTAGTTCAGCAGCCCCTCCCCCACACACAGCACATCAGGGGGCATCTACTAGCACAGCTGGTGGGTAGCACAATAACAGATTATATGCCTTATCCATTCGTCAGGAGTGGGAGGCCTCACCAGATGTAGTCACCGGTATGTTGAGAGTCTTTCGTGTTTATGTTTATGCTTTGTTAGATCTAGGGCTACCTTGTCTTTTGTGACACCTTATGTGGCCAGTAGCTTCAGAGTTAGTCTCGACGTCTTATTAGAGCCCTTCTTAGTTTCTACTCAAGTAGGTGACTCAGTTATAGCTAGATGAGTATATCGAGATTTCCCTATCTCAGTTCTTCATAAGGTCACCTCAGCAGACTTGATAGAGTTATCCATGACTGATTTTGATGTTATTCCCAGCATGGATTGGGTATTCCTGCTATGCTTCAGTTAATTGTAGAACCCGGTCAGTAGAGCTCAAATTTTCGAGTGAGCCAGTGTTAGAATGGAAGGGTAGTTCAACTATGCCTGTAGGTCGATTTATTTCCTACCTTAAGGCTAGAAAGATTATATCTAAGGGTTTCATGTAACATCTAATTAGGGTTAAGGACATGGAGTCTGAAACCCCGGCTATCTAGTCCATACCATTAGCACATGAGTGTCTAGAGGTCTTTCCTGATGACTTACCAGGTGTCCCTCCCGAGCGGGAGATTGATTTCAGTATAGATCTTCTACCCGACACGCAACCTATATCTATTCCACCTTACAGAACGTATCCAGTCGAGCTAAAAGAGTTGAAGGATCAATTGAAGGATCTGTTAGATAAAGGCTTTATTAGGCCAAGTAAGTCCCCATGGGGTGCACTAGTCCTTTTCGTTTGGAAGAAATATTATTCTCTTCGCATATGCATTGATTATAGGCAGTTGAACAAGGTCACCGTAAAGAATAGGTATCCTTTACCCAGGATCGATAATTTATTTGACCAGCTTTAGGGTGACAAGTGTTTCTCGAATATTGATCTTAATCACCAGCTAAGGGTTCGGGAGAGTGACATCCTGAAAACCGCTTTCAGGACTCGGTATGGTCACTGCGAATTTGTTGTTATGTCTTTTAGACTAACCAAAGCTCCTGAATATTTTCTGCATCTAATGAACAAGGTGTTCAAGGCATATTTGGACATGTTTGTGATTGTGTTCATTGATGACATCCTTATATACACTTAGAGCAAGTAGGAGCATGCCACACACTTGAGAATACTGCTTCAAACCCTCAAGGATCGTCAGTTGTATGAAAAATTTAGCAAATGTGAGTTTTGGTTGGATTCGGTAAAATCTAGGACATGTTTTATCAGGAGAGAGCATAAAAGTAGACTCTCAAAAGATTGAGGCGGTAAAGAACTAGCCTAGATCGGTGAACCCATTAGATATCAGGAGCTTTTTGGGCTTAGCGGGTTACTATCAGAAATTCGTGTAGGTTTTTCATCTATTGTCGTACCATTGACTAAGTTGACTCAGAAGAAGGTGAAGTTTCAATTGGAGGCTTGTGAGAAAAGCTTCCAAGAGTTGAAGACTCGACTCACTTCAGAACCAGTGTTGACCCTACTTGAGGGTACATATGGCTTTTATGTGTATTGTGATGCTTCGCGAGTCGTATTGGGATGTGTGTTGATGCAACATGGGAAGGTGATAGCATACGCCTCAAGACAATTGCAAGTTCATGAGAAGAATTACCCGACCCATGATCTTGAATTAGTTGCGGTGGTGTTTGCCTTGAAGATATGGCAACATTACTTGTATGGGGTCCACGTGGATGTATTAACGGATAACAAGAGTTTTCAATATGTGTTCACGCAGAAAAATCTCAATCTTCGGCAAAGGAGGTGATTGGAGCTACTTAAGGACTATGATATGATGTTCTTTACTACTCGGGCAAGGCTAATGTAGTAGCAGACACACTTAGTAGACTCTCTATGGAAAGTGTGTCCCACGTGGATGAGGGAAGAAAGAGTTTGTTAAAGATTTCCATCAACTTGCAAGGTTGGGAATTAGATTGGTCGACTCGATCGATGGCGGTGTTGTCATGCAAAACGGATCAGAATCGTCCTTGGTGTTTGATGTCAAATCTAGGCAAGATGATGATCCGATTTTGAGGAAATTGAAGGAGGCGGTACGGAGTCAAACAATGGAGATTTTCTCCTAAGGGGGAGATGGTGTGCTATGATACCAGGGTCATATATGTTTCCCAGGCGTTTATGATTTGAGAGTTCAGATACTGCATGAGGCACGTGGTACCAGATATTCTATCCATCCGGGATCCATGAAGATGTATCGGGACTTGCGAGAAATCTATTGGTTGGATGGTATGAAGAAGGCTATTGTAGAGTTCATAGCCAAATTCCCGAATTGTGAACAAGTGAAGGTCAAACATCCAAGGTCGGGAGCGTACTTCAGGATATTAGCATTCCTACTTTGAAGTGGGAAGAGATTAATATGGATTTCATTATAGGCCTACCTCTTACTCGCCGACACTATGATTCAATTTTGGCGGTGATAAATAGGTTGACCAAGGCTGCACACTTTCTACCGATCAAAAGCACAAATTCAGCGGATGAGTATGCCAAATTATATATTCGGGAGTTGATCCGGCTTCATGGGGTGCCCTTGTCCATTATTTCAGACCGAGGTACTCATTTTACCTCTAAGTTTTGGTGGTCTTTCAAAAAAGGGCTTGGGACTCAGGTTAAGCTCAGCACAACATTCCATCCGCAAATGGATGGCCAGGCCGAGCAGACAATTCAAACTCTTGAGGACATGTTGAGAGCTTGTGTGATACACTTTAAAGGTAGTTGGGATGATTACTTTTCTTTAATCGAGTTTGCTTACAATAACAGTTATCACTCCAGTATCCAAATGGCACAGTTTGAGGTTCTTTACATGCAGAGGTGTATATCGCCCATCAGATGGTTTGAAGTTGGTGAGGCAGGCATGATAGGACCCGATTTGGTTCATAAGGCCATGGTAAAGGTTCAGTTCATAAGGGATAGGCTGAAGATCGCTCAGAGTCGTCAAAAATCATATGCTGATGTGAGGAGAAGAGATTTGGAGTTTGAGGTGGACGATTCGGTATTTCTAATGGTATCTACCATGAAGGGAGTCATGCGGTTCGGAAAGAAAGAGAAACTCAGTCCCCGCTATGCTGGTCCCTACCGGGTTGTGAGAAGAGTTAGTAAGGTGGCATATGAGTTGGAGTTGCCATTAGAGTTATCTTCAGTTCATCTCGTTTTTCACGTGTCATTTTTGAAGAAGTTTTTGGGAGACCTAGCATTAGTAGTTCCGGTGGACAACATTGGTGTAAAAGACAGCCCCAATTATGAAGAAGTTCCCGTTGAAATCTTGGACCGTCAGGTTCGGAAGCTAAGGAATAAGGAAGTAGCTTCAGTTAAGGTATTGTGGAGAAATCAGCATGTTGAAGGATCTACCTAGGAAGCCGAAGCGGATATGATGGCAAAATACCCACATTTGTTCTCTACCGGCTTAGTTTCAACTTGAGGTATCAGTTTTTCACTCAGACTCTATTTAGTCTTCATGTTTAAATTATGTACACGAGTTTCTTTTATATATTTGGATATGTGTATGATTGGTGAATCCAGTTCAGTTGTGTAGTTATTCTCGGAGGTAGTCATTCCGCTAATTTTCGGTTTAAATGATTAGTATTTGACTATGGTAATTGCATGTTTCTGTTTTCTTCTTGTTTCCAACATTCGAGGACGAATGTTCCCAAGGGGGAGATATTGTAATACCCCGAAAGTGCCAGGGAGTAGGCAGGGGAAGCTAAAATGCAAAACTGCTGAAAGTTGGAAAAAAGTTGCAAGATGAGAGGTACAACGACTCGTGGTTGGTAACCATGAGCCGTTGTTAGCAGTCATGGTTTTAGGTTTTCAGGGGGTAGCGGAAGAAATGGTTGATGTAACGAATCATTGTCAGAAACAACGAGTCATTGTTAGTAGTCCTGTGAGAGTTGGACTTGAGGTTTAGGGATGCCACGAGTTACCCAACGACCCATTGTGAGGTACCACGGATCATGGGGAGTAGCCGTTGTTAGTTTAGTGAGGTGGTCAGTGCATGTAACAGAATGAGACAACGACTCGTGGCTTCTAGTAACGAGTCGTGGTAAGGCTCGTCGTTGGAGAAAATGCCTAGGTTGATGAGGAAACAACGGGTGACTGGACAACCCGTTGTAGGATTGAACGACCCGTTGTTTAGGTGGTTGTGTTAGCCGAGGTCTAGCCTGGACAGTGCAAAGCACGAGTAGACACCACGAGTCATGGTATCCTCCAATGACCCGTAGGGTCGTCCGTTGTTTGGTCCAATGAGAAATTTTTTTCGTAATCAGTAAGGGTATTTCCTTCATTCCTTCGTCCTAAGGCCCTGTACTACGTCATTTAAGGCTCGTTTTGGAGGATTTTAGTAGGGAGAAACCTATTCTAAGTGTATCCCTTCCATGCATGGAAGTTTATAAAATTTAGGAGGTGATCAAGAGCTTTTCTAAAGGGTTTTCTTCCAATTTTCCCTTTGGGCAATCAGTGAGGTGGTATAATCATCTATTCCAGGTATGTAGGGTTTTTAATGGGCGTCTTCCTTTCACACCCATGCCCAATCTCTATCGAAATGTGATAAATTGTCTATGATCAAGTATGGGGCTTTACCCAATTGCATAATTCTTCAATCTCTACACATGGGTATGATTAAATTATATTTATATTGATGAATTGTGAAGCTTGGGCAGAATTTAAATTGTTTTCAACCCAAATTGTTAATTCTAACTTATGGAATTGAATGCCCATGGATGAGAAGTTCATGAAAGAAGAGATTGATGTTGAATGTATTATGATGATGAGATTTAATGAAGAAAAACATGTTTCTAAAGCTATCCATGATTATGATGTTGTTTTCAAAATAAAATGTGTAGATCCTAGTATGATAAAGCTTTGGACAATGCCCACATGAAGATTTAAAGTGATGAATTTCCCGACATAAGCTTACCACATTGTTCGAAGTGAAGTTTTTCCCAAAATTTTCATAAATTCTAGCTTGTGGTATGTTGAGTTAAATATTTCTACATGTAGCTTACCACATGAATTGGAGTAGATGCTCCCACCTATGATTGAGCTTGTGGTATATTTCAAATAAAGCTTCACATATACATGAATGTATAATTGAAATGTATGTCATTATCGATCTTTGTCAAAGGACAATTTGAGCTTCATTTTCATATGATGTCGAGTCTATGCATGATTTCATCATATTGCTTTGTCAATAGAAAATATTGAGTTTCATCTCGTACCAATGTTTGGTTATGCATGATTTCATATTGAGCTTCTTCGTTAAACGATGCTGAGCTTCGTCATTAGACGATATTGAGCTTCATTATATATGATGGAGAGCATTGCATTTTTTAGGGAGAAGAGTCCAGCACCGAGCGGGTTAAGGGTCGATCACCCTATGCCCTAGAACTACGCGCCAACATAGGTTTATACTATTGTATTATCGAGACCTCCCTTGTGAGCTATCCCTGGCCCGATTGGACCTTAAGCTTGATATCAATATCATAGTATCGTCCATTGCCCTGGCAAGGTTATGGACGACTCTACCCACTTGAGTGTTATAGTTGGGATCACGTAAGCTCTATCGTGGTATGTCGGTTAAGTGACGAGTCTTCCATGGTCTATATCGTTCAGATTTGCATATTCATTTCTCATGATGATTTCCTTATGCAGGTATGTTCTAAAAGAAAGGTTTGACTCATTGTTCAGATTTTGATATAAATGTTATGTTTAGCTTTGAGTCATTCGAGTCGGATATGATGTTGTAAAGCTAAGCATGGTGATGTCATTATAAGATTTCAATTTAGAAATAAATGTATGTATCCCTTCTACATATACTTGAAAGCTCATGATATGCATGAAATGTTTTTAAGTGATTTACGTTTCTAGAGCAGTTTACTGACCGCGTACTTTCTATGTTGCATCATTTCATGATGCAGGACCCGGTTCTCAGGTTCATCCCCGTTCGTAGTCGTTATTCAGAGTGAGCACCTACTTACTCGATGAGTCCTCATCTTCCGAGGACAAGACCTTAGGTTATTTTAGATGTCCTTTCAGTTTCAGTATCGTTGAGCTAGTTGGGGGTGTTGTCCCATTAGCTCGTCCAGATTAGAGTCTTATCAGACTTAGACGTGTATTTAGCTTCAGATATTTATTCTGTTGTTATATTAATTTTGACTTCTGCTAAGTTTATAATAATTTTTTCTTCATGTTTATTGAATGAGTTAGTTGTATGTTTATGCCATGGGTCAACTTGTGGTCTCTCGGGGTCCCTTGTCCCGTGTCTATGATTTGGGCCTCCGTTCAGGTCGTGACATGGTCTGTCTTGCTTTCCTCTTCATTTGCACTCATCACCACAACGTTTATGGGGACCCCTGTCATGATGCATGTTATAAGGATAGCCGCTTCCATGCTGACCCCCTGCTAATTTTTTGAAGGTATGATGCTGCCATAGATGAAATCTAGCCACAACTTGGCTTCAAATTTTAGATCATGGCCAGAACTTTTGCCGCCCATAGTAGCCCAGAAAGGTGTGTCTGTCGCAATGATTTGAGCTATCCAAGTGAATTGGCTCTTCATGTCAGCAATCCTGGCCATGTATACTGAGCCAGTATCAATCTCGTCCTTCTTCTGTAGTGATGTCCACCTCCACCCCTCGCATAATGACTGCAGTTAGGCAGGGGAATTCATGGACTTTGCCTCTGTGGTTCATGCTCTCTTTCCTAGCCTGGTAAGAAGCGTAGAACTCCGACACCAAGCTTGGATAATAGTCTAGGAGAGGATTGGCAAAATTGTGCCATTTCGTGTCCGTGAACTAAGCGGTAATGTTGAGAAGGTCACCGTGCAGCCCCACCGAGTAAAACCTCTTCTCTACTGTGATTGAGCGGCCTTGCAGATGGCGTAGTACCCCTTCATGTCGGGCACACACAATATGATGTCCTCCCTAGAGTTGACGGGCGCTACAGAGGCCTTTGCCTTTCCTTTGTCGTCTGTGGATGAAGAGGCTGGAGCTTTGCCCTTACTGGGGTTCCTAGATGAAGTCATTCTCTAAAAACACGATGTTAGTGGCAAACACAATGTATTTATTTTGTATTTTTCTTTATTTTATGATAAAAGGAAACAACAAACAACTAAGCTAAAATTTAGATGAGAAACAAAGAGGAAGAATTAGCATCAAATGAACTAACAACACCGGTGAAACATCAACGAACCACGGGAGGGTATCCACAGACTACTGAGGAACTACTGGTGAAAAGCAGAGAACTAGGGTAGCAGATATTCAACCAGGGATAGATCGTCAAATCTCTAGTCTCGGTCCGCAAACTGCTGATGTAAGACAGGGTTAAGGAAATGGCCTAAAGCCAATATTAGCCCGAACTGACGTTTCATCGGCATTTTTCCAGACCCGATCAGCGAATAGCCAATAATTGTCATCACAATGAACTCCAATATCAAAATTTCTTAAACACACACTCACAACATATCCAAGCAGTACCTCTACACATGAAAAGAGCTAAAACAATGATTAACCCTTAAGAATGGCGTCACCCAATCTATCATAGGGTAAATTGGGTATTTTTAATCCCTTGGGTTTCCTAAGATTTCACTCCAGTTAACTACACAAGAATAACCATTTCCCCCACACCCTTTTTAGTATCAAGTCTCTATCATCCCACTAATTTTACATAACAACAAGTATGGTATTAATCATGAAAATATTAGGGAGAATGGCATTAAAAAGAAGGGGGATGTATGCCATAAAAAAATCTATATGCAACCATATTACCATTGATGAGAAAATAAGGATGTTATGAGTACATTACAACTATCAAGAGAATGCTTTGCAGAGACTAGCTGTGGAAGCTGGATAATGCTCAACAATGGGAAATGTTTCGGGACTTGGCTAGTAGAGAGGGAGAGTATGAGTGTACTGATAGTTAGGTAGAAGGGTTGGGGGATTTTATAGATGATAAGGTATAAATGTGGTTCGTTGAGGAGGAGGTGGATGGTTAGTGATGTTTTAATTGTATGGGAAGTGGAAGAGAGGGAGTTATGGGAATACGGAAAGGTGAGGTGTTGGAAAAATAAAAAGGACTGTGGGAAAGTGTTAAAAGGTGGAAAAAGGAAAGTCTAAGGGAATAAAAAGGGAATTTTGGTAGAATAGGGTGGCTACAAAAAGATTCTGGGTCAGGTAGGTCCATGATTTGGTTAATATTTTAAAATAGAACTCGTACCTTTACCGACGTTACACTGGCGATTGTCGGTTGAGCCGACAGTTCACAACCTTACCACCACATGGTTGGTTTTGTGCCCAGTTCACTATTTTGTACCGGCGATAGACTGGAGCTTTGCAGATTGGGTTCTGTGTTCCACCGGTGGTTCACCATTTTTGCATCCACTGTTCAGGTGTTCTGGCTCACACCGGCGTTCAAGCGGCGATTAGCGACTACTTATCTGCATCCCATCGATGCCTTCGTCGGTCTAACCATTTTGCTCCCAGGTTTCTTCTTTCATGATCAAACATGTGTGGGTCATGTAGCTAAATCGGTGGTTCGCCGGTCTTAATGTAGTGTCTTCCTTGTTTTGTGCTTCTTCTCCTTGCTTTTGACCTACTTAATCCTACAAAATTAAAAACAACAATGACATTAAGAACATTCAAAAGAAGACACTTTAGTTACCTCCGAAGAAGTTCCTTAGTTAACGTCATGGCATGACGTACTGCTCATTTAACGTTCAATCGTCGAAGGATCATCCTCCAACCCATCTTCCTCCTGCAACACTCCAACCACTTTACATTCATCGAGAGGTTCGGCCGATTTGCACACCATGAAGGTAACCTCTTCACCTCAAACATGGAACTTGAGCTCACCTAGCTCTGCACCTACCAAAGCTCTACCCGTGGGGGGCAATGGTCTCCAAAAAATGATTGGAACTTCTACATCCATCTCATAATCAAGGTTTACAAAATCATCTCATAGAATAAAATTATTTACCCACACCAATACATCCTCTTAAACACTCACAGGTTTCTTGATAGAGTGATCAGTCATTAACAATCTCATTGATGTAGGTTTGATGTTCCAAAGCCCCAATTTCTTAAAGATTATGAGAGGCATCAAATTTATACTTGTGTCAAGATCACAGAGGGTTTTCTGGAACACATACAACCCAATAGTGCATGGGATTGTAAAGGCATTCAGATCTTCCTATCTTGGGGCAAGGTTGCTCATCATCACAATACTATAGTGATGTGTTGTCTCTCTGGTTCCTACATCTACAACCTTCTTTTTCTTAAGCAGCTCTTTCATGAACTTTGCATATCCGGGCATTTAAAGTTGGGCATCCACCAATAGTATATGTATGGAAAATTTTCACAACATGTCGATAAACTTATTAAACTGATCATCCTTCTTTTTCTTGGCTAACCATTACGGATAAGGAGGTGGAAATCTTGGTTCTTCTTCATCCGCATTTGACGGAACATCCTCAACCTCTCCTTAATCTTCAACCTCAGCATTATCATAACTATTTGGTGCTTTTGGCACCACCTCAGATTCTTTTTCATCATTTATCTTAGGAACCACAATTTCCTTTAGCTTAACATTTGCATCTCCAAGCATTTTACCACTCCTCATGACAATGGCCATGATTTGACTATCTTTCTTTGGATTTGGAATTGTATCACTCAGAAGTGTTCCATTCCTTTAGGGATTCATTTTAGAGGATAAATGATTCATTTAGGTGTCACGCCCCAAAACTGGGGTAGGGCGCAACTAGCACTCAATTCATGATTGATCATGAAGCCGGCTATATGACATCTGTAACTATAACACTTAGGCTATCCAAGCCACCTGTAATAATCAACTGAAGAATAAACTGGACCCATAAGGTCTCGACAATACGGGGTGAACAATTGAAATTCAACCAAGGAAATTAGTGTGCTAAACCAAGCAACAATAAGCCGACGAGGCCACAAACTGAATAACACCGTACACACTAAGTCCAAAAAGCCTCTAAAGAGTAAACTGACTGATGGTCAGAACAGGGCTCCGACCTACCCATAACCGCATCTCAAAACTCAAGAATAAATAACTACGCCCTAGCTCCAGGAAGAAAGGAGCATACCAACCATCTGTTGATCTCCCGAACTCCTACTCAAATGGCCATCCTGACCTCTACCTGCACCTACGGCACGAACGCAGGTCCTCAAGCAAGGGGACGTCAGTACGAATGAAATGTACTGGTATGTAAGGCTGAAACTATAACCATGAGATAACAATCCTGTATTAACTAACTTAGAACGTAAACATATAAAGGATAAACATAACCTAGAACTCTGCAACCTGTAATTGATATAAACTTACTATAACATAACTGAACTAAAGATAACTGATCCAGGAATAACGAATGGTAACAACCTGGAATCCTGGAAACTGAAACTTGATAATAACTCTATAATGAGATGAAAATGCAATTAATAAATGCACAAGAAAGAAACTATAAATGTAATGACAACGACCAACCAACCGTAAATCCATATATAAAATTCGTCCAGCGGGTGTACCACACTTGGGTAAAATAAAAATATCTCTAGCCTATGTACCACACGGGGGTAAAATAAAAAGATCTCCAGCCGATGTGCCATATCGGGGTGAAATAAAAATATCTCCAGCCGGTGCAATACCGGGGTAAAATAAAAACATCTCCAGCCGGTGCAATACCGGGGTAAAATAAAAAATCTCTAGTCGGTGCAATACCTGG
>JACEIK010000371.1:21056-34004 GCA_018107945.1 Datura stramonium | reverse complement strand
AGAGGTGTAGTGAAGATGTGGTGCTAATAAAATAAGGCTATTCTAGCTCATCAAATCATCGCGAATGAGTATAAATAACTATGGGCGAGATGGCACCCTATGTTTTTCAACCATATGGATGCCTTTTTCTTGAGTCCTTTCGAACCTCAAGACACAATTCAATTAGCACAATAGAGTTTCGGTTAATAACTGAACTAGTTCTGGCCACCAACTACTAATTAGGATTATGAACATGGATTTTTGCTATTTCTAGCCCAACTCCACGCAATCACATCCATTCCCACCATCAAATTCTCTTCCAATACTAGAATTCTTCTTTTTCAAGCTGAAATCAAGTAAGAAAAGAAAACCCACATTTCCAACTATGGATCATCAATTATAAATTGAAGAGAACTCAACAAATTTACACTAATTAAGAAATATTAGATGAATATAATACCCAATCTAATTAAGCACCCATAACCACACACCTCTAGTTGATGGTTTAACTACTCATGATTAAGAAAATAAAGAGTATATTCATCAATAAACTCAATGATTTAATTAGTAAGACCAAGAAAAATAAAATTCAAAATATGTCTGCAATAATGGTCATACCTTGCTAATGGAAGAAGAAGAAAATAAGAAAAGCAATAATCAATAATCTCCTACGATGGAGTTCTTCTCTTTCTAAGGAAAAAGGAATGCTCAAAAGGCTAAAATGTATAAAATTTATGTACATAGTACTTTCTTCTAGACTATATACAAAAATAGGGCAACCAATCTCCTCTTTTGCCAAAGCTAGACATAATTACCCCTGTTTAGGTGTTTTATCACTTGCGGTGTAGCCAACGTTTTGCTGGTTGCATTTCGTGAATCGCCGTCCATCATCTGATGCACATCCATTGATTCTACAAGACCATTCGGCAACACCTTTAGCGGTTCGCCGGCTTTCTTCCGTGATCTGGCGATTCATTACTCCTTGGTCCAGAAAGTGCAGGCACCGGTAGGCGATTTGACCGGCGAGTCGCCGGTTAATATTCGCAACCGCCTGCTACATATTGTCCTCAAGTAAGTGGTCGTCATCATTTGACAGGTGTTTCATCGGTTTCCTCCGATGTAGAACTATTTTTACCTAATTTCATTCTTTTTACTCCACTTCTTGCTCTTTCTTATTAAACTCAGATACCTGCACATAAAAAGTGAAAAAGGGCATAAAATTCATTTAAATGACTTGAAAACTAAGATAAAGCTCAATATCAACAGCCTAATGAGTTGGTAATTACAAACTCATCAAGCTTGCATTGTTACATGTCGGTTATAGTTGCTCCCATATTATAGCACTATAGCTTTTGTCAGTACAATTCAGTCTCAGTTCAGCTCTTTTCAGTTATTCAAATTTCAGGACATGTGTATGATCATTAGTTGGTGGTTGTACTCACATTATTATAGTTATATTACAGTACTTATCAGTTTATAGTTGTTCATTTCATTTCATCTCAACTCGGTTATGTATTCTTACTGTTTTACTTACCTCTTGCATACTCAGTACATTAAATTTCTGATGCATGTTTTCCATGTTGTATCATATTATTTTATAGGTACAGGTACCCATACTAAGCATTGTTAGTAGTTCCCTTCTGACGATTCAGTAGCATTAGTCATTGGTGAGTTCAAATCATCCAAGGACAATATTTCCCTTAATTTCAGTTTCTTTATCAGATTACTTTAGTGTTAGCTGGGGGCTTGTCCTAGCAACTCATCATATCTTAGACGACTTTCATACATAGTATTTTTATGTATGTTTTGCGCCTGTCACATAAATTTCAGTATTATATAAGATATTTGTTTTATCATAAAGCACTTTATTAAGTCATATTTTCAGTACCCGCTATATTAATTCAGTATTCTAGTGTGATGTTTAGCAATGGGTTAGCTTGGGGTCACTTTTAGCACTAAGTACTGTGTCGCGTCCAGGGTGTAGACTCGAGACGTGACAAATTTTGTATCAGAGCACTAGGTTTAAAGTATCCAAGGATGTCTGAAAGTTGCATCGAGTAGAGTCCTTTTCATGGGTGTGAAGTGTGCAACACTTATGAGGGGGAGGCTATAAGACGTTCTTAGGAAATTTCCCTTTTGTCCATACTCCTTATCGTGCGTTGAGCTTAATCCCAGAAATGTCCTCCTACTTCATGCTCTATTTATTTATGTGATAATATGCCTCTAAGACGAGAAAATGGGAGGAGGAATGGGAATGCAAACCAATCTGCCCCACTAGCTCTAGTAGCCACTCAGGATTATCAAGTGTCCTATGTAGAATTTTGAGTGGAAATTTAGCTGTTGGCCCAGGCTGTGACAAACCAGGTGAACTAGAAGGTGGTCCTAATGAATGTGAATAGGTCTATAATAGCTACCATGGTTTGGGATTTCACCCGAATAAACCCTCCATCTTTTCACGAATCTAAAGTGGGAGAGGACCAGCAGGAGTTCATGGATAAGGTGCAAAAGATCACCCAGATCATGGGTGTTACTTCTGAGAGAGTGCTGATTTGTCTACCTATCAGTTGAAAGGGGTGTCTAAGATTTTATTCAAACAATGGAAGGAAGGGAGGCTGATTAAAGAAGGATCAGTAGAGTGGGACGAGTTCGCTACCGCGTTTCTCAACAGATTCTTTCCTCTTGAATAAGGGAGGCCATGGTTATGAACCTGAGGAAGAATAATAGGACAGTGGAAGATTATGCATTAGAGTTGACTTGGTTATCGAGGTATGCTCCAGAGATGGTCGCTGAGCTGAGGGCTCGTATGCTTAAATTTGTAAATGGAGTTTTGGCCTTGGTGCTTAAGGAATGCAGAACTGAGATGCTATTCAAAGACATTGACCTCTCCAATCTCATCATTCATGAATAGCGGATTGAGGCAGAGAAGGTGAAGGAGATCGAGAAGGAGAACAAATGGGCGAGAATAGGACAGTTTAAATGTGGCCAGCAAAATTCAGGTGGTAGTAGTCACTCACAGTAGCAGTAGCAGAGACCTCCAACACCCACGTCAGCTAGTGCTCCTCCTTTTAGGCCCCGCAAGGACTGAAGGAGTGGAACATCAAGCCCTCAATATCAGGGTCTCATCTCCAATAGACGCTCATTTCAAACTTGTCCTAAAAGTGCCAAGAACCATTCGGGTGAGTGCCGCTTAGGTAGAGATGGTTGCTTTGGGTGTGGCCAGCTGGGTCACCAATTGAGAGATTTGCCGTTAGCAACATGGGGAAAGGCCCAGTTCACTACCTCAGCATCCCTAGTGGGTCACCCCACTCAGAAAGGTACTACTTCAGGTATAGATGGCAGTCAGTGCCAAAATCATTTTTATGCCTTGCCTTCTTGTCAAGATCAGGAGAACTCACTCGACCTAGTCACGGGTATGTTGCAACTTTTCCATCTAGTTGTTTATGCCCTACTATATACGAGAGAAACACTTTCATTCGTGACTCATTACATAGATTTTCAGTTTGATGTCATTCTAGAAGTCCTCTCAAAACCATTCCTAGTCTCTACTTCGGTTGGTGAGTCAACCAGAGACAGCTGAGTCTATAGAAACTGGCCAGTCTCAGTATTGAGTAAAGTCATTCCAGTTTATCTAGTAGAGTTATACATGGTAGATTTCAACCTCATTCTTGGAATGTATTGGTTACATACTGGTTATGCCTCAGTTGACAGCAGAACAAGAATCGACAAGTTTCAATTTCCCAATGAGCCAGTCTTAGAATTGAAGGGTAGTGCATCAGTTCCTAAGGGTTGGTTTATTTCCTATCTTAAGGAAAATAAGATGATTTCGAAAGGGTGCATCTATCACTTAGTTAGGGTCAGAGATTCTAGCTCTAAGACCCTAACTATTCAGTCATTTAAGTTGTTAGTGAATATCATGACACTTTTCCAGAAGATCTCTTCAGTGTCCCTCCCGAGCTGGAGATAGACTTTGGCATAGACCTTCTTCTAGAAACCAAGCTCATCTCGATTCCTCCATATAAAATGGTTCCGGTTGAGCTTAAGGAGTTAAAGGAACAACTTAAAGATCTTCTAGGTAAGGGGTTCATCAGACTCAATATTTTGGAGATATAGAACAACATATAAGCTATCATGCTTGCATATCCATCATTTGAGTCTCCAACAATTATTCCAATGGGGTGCTCCAGTGTCGTTTGTGCGAAAGAAAGACCGTACACTCAGAATGTGCATCGACTACCCTCAGCTGAACAAAGTCACAATCAAGAACAGGTATCCCCTTCCAAGTATTGATAACTTGTTCGATCAGCTTCAGGGAGCTAGTTTTTTCTCCAACGTAGATCTCAAATCAGGATATCATCAGCTTAGGGTCAGAGAAGGTGACATACCAAAAACAGCCTTCAAAACTCAATATGGTAACTACGAATTTATGGTTATGTCTTTTGTACTGACCAATGCCCTGCAACTTTTATGGACCTGATGAACAGGGTATTCAAGTCATACCTTAACATGTTCATCATTGTGTTCATGGATTACATCTTTGTATACTCCAGGAACGAGGAGGATCATACTAACGACCTGAGGATAGTGTTTCACACCCTTAGAGACCGCCAATTGTTCACTAAATTTAGTAAATATGAATTCTAGATGAAGAGCAGCTTTCCTTGGTTATGTGGTCTCAGGTGAGGGTATTCAAGTATATCCTCAAAATATAGCGGCGGTAAAGGATTGGCCAAGACCCACCTCCCTAACAGATATCAGGAGTTTCTTGGGTCTAGCTGGTTATTAACGATAGTTTATAGAGGGATTTTCTTGTATAGCATCCCCTCTGACTAAACTAACTCAAAAAAAGGTGAAGTTTCAGTGGTCAGACTCATCTGAGAAGAGTTTCCAAGAGTTTAAGACTCGACTTACTATAGCTCTAATTTTGACCATACCGGAAGGAACAAATGGGTTTGTAGTTTATTGCGATGCTTCCCGAGTTGGCCTTGGTTGCGTTATGATGCAGCAGGGTAACGTGATAGCTTATGTCTCAACAAAACTCAAGGTTCATGAGAAGAACTATCTGACTTGTGATCTTGAATTGGCAGTAGTAGTGTTTTCTTTGAAAATATGGAGGCATTACCTTTATGGGGTTCACGTGGATGTTTTCACCAACCACATGAGCCTTCGGTACATGTTCAGTCAGAAAGCTTTGAACCTCCATTATAGAAGATGGCTGGAGTTACTGAAAGACTACGACATGAGTGTGATATACCACCCATGCAAGGCCAATATGGTGGTTGAATCCCTAAGTAAGATGTCTATGGGAAGTGTTGCTCATGTTGAAAAGGGCAGAAAGGAACTAGCAAAAGACATGCACACGTTAGCTCGATCGGGGATACAGTTGATTGATTAAGGTGAGGGCATAGTTGTAATCCACAGTGGGTTAAAATCCTCACTGGTAGTAGAAGTTAAATCAAAGCAGGATGAAGACCTCATACTAATCAAACTAAAAGAAGCAGTTCTAAGTAACGAGATGGAGGCTTTCTCCAAAAGGGCAGATGGTGTGCTTCATTACCAGGGAAGACTATGTGTTCTAGACGTAGATGACTTGAGATCGCGAATACTGGTAGAATCATAGAGCTCCAGGTAGTCTATTCACCCAAGTGCCACTATGATGTACCATGATCTACGGGAAATCTACTTGTT
Source organism: Datura stramonium (assembly GCA_018107945.1). Taxonomy (NCBI): domain Eukaryota; kingdom Viridiplantae; phylum Streptophyta; class Magnoliopsida; order Solanales; family Solanaceae; genus Datura; species Datura stramonium. The sequence continues at coordinate 28,340 of JACEIK010000371.1, read as the reverse complement.
GAATGGAATGAAGAGGGACATTGCAGAATTTGTAGCAAAGTGTCCTAACTGCCAGCAGGTTAAGGATGAATATCAGAGACCTAGGGGTATGACTCAGAATATCAACATACCCACATGGAAGTGGGAAGAGGTGAACATGGACTTCATTACAAAATTACCTCGTACTCATTGGAAACATCATTCGATTTGGGTGGTAGTAGACTAGATGACCAAGTCAGCACATTTCCTACAAATTAAGACCACAAACTTAGCTGAAGATTATGCTAGACTATACATCTGAGAGTTAGTCAGACTGCATGGGGTCCCCTTGTCCATCATCTCAGATAGAGGTACCCAGTTCACCTCACATTTCTAGAAATTATTTTAGAAAGGACTTGGCACTCAAGTTAAGTTCGGGACATCTTTCCACCCAACAATAGATGGGCAAGCCGAATAGACTATTCAGACCTTGGTAGACATGTTGAGAAAATGTGTGAGTGACTTCAAGGAAGTTGGGATGATCACCTACCTCTCATCGAGTTTGCATATAACAATATCTACTACTCCAATATTTAGATGGCCCTGCTTGAGGCATTAAATGGTAGAAGGTGTAGGTCTTCTATAGGGTGGTTTGAGGTTAGCGAAGCCACTTTGATAGGGCCAGATTCAATTCACGAGGCCATGCAGAAAGTTCAGCTTATCAAAGAGAGGTTGAAAATAGCACAGAGTTGATAGAAATCATATATAGATGTGAGGAGAGGAGAACTAGAATTTGTTATAGATGATTGGGTTTATCTGAAGATTTCACGTATGAAAGGAGTGATAAGGTTTTTGAAGAAAGGAAAACTCAGTCCAAGATATGTGGAACCTTACAGGATTCTTAGGCGAATTGGAAATGTGGCCTATGAGTTAGAGTTACCTTCGGAGTTATCATCTATGCACCTAGTCTACCACGTGTCACTATTGAAAAAGTTCTTTGGTGATCCGGCCTTAGTTGTACCACTAGATAGTGTGGATGTAAAAGATAATCCCTCTTATGAAGAAGTTCCAGTTCAGATTCTGGACCAGCAAGTTCATAGGCTAGGAAAAAGGAAGTCGCTTCAGTGAAAGATTTATAGAGGAATCAACTAGTTTAAGGAGCCACATAGGAAGTAGAATCAGACATGATGGCTAAATATCCTCACTTGTTTCCTTCAAACTCAGCTTCAGTGTCAGGTATTAAAATTTTCCCCAGCACTTCATTCAGTTAAGAACCTTTAAGTCCTTCCCATGATTTAATGTGCATCCAAGTTGCATAAGTTCAGTTAGCATGTTACCTCATTTTGGAGTCAGTCACTCCCTCAGTAATTAGTTCGTAGTGGCAAGTCTTGGAACTTCAACTCTTTCCCTATTCTATCAGCTTAGTTACACTCCATTCAAGGACGAATGTCCCCAAAGAGGAGATATTGTAACACCCCATAACTGCCTAAGAGTATCTTGGAAATTTAAGAGTTGATTTTGCAGAAAACTAGGACAATTTCCTCAGTACGAGTCACAGTAGGACCTATACAATAGAAGTACATGTCATACCATGAATTGTTACTGGGAGGATGTTGAAGATTAGTAAATAAGGTTTTAGGGACCACGAAATGATGTTATGGATCATACAATAGAGGTAAGACAGTACATAGTAGTCGTGGAAAAGTACAGAGATTTTGTTAGGGAAAATCCTGAGTAACCACGAGAAAAGGTATGACTCGTGGAATGAGGATACGACTCGTAGGATGAGTCATGAGAGAGATCAGAAGCAGACTTAGGTTTAGTTACAATTCGTAATACCAATCGTAGGATGCATGTATGAGTTATAGAAGGTATCTGTGGAAAACTTTAGAGGAATTGATTGGAGTAGAGTCCCTAACCATGACTCATGGCACGGACCATAGAATCATGGTACGACTTGTAGGTAGAGTCATGCCACATTACGGGCATAAATTTCGTTATATGTTTCAGGGGCAATTTTGTAAAACCCTATCGGCATAACTTCTAAACTACATCATATAAGGTGTTTCAAGAAAGGATTTTAGAGGAGTAGTCGATACTCTCCCTCATTATTTCCAAAACTCAGATAGCAGAGGTACGAAGAACTTAGATAGTTCTCTTAAAGCAGAAGATAGGGCTTTCAAGTTCTTCCCAAGTACTCCAGGTATGTGGGAATTCAACAAGGGAATTGTTCTTCCCTTGTGCTAAAAAATTCTTTTGAAATGCTTATCAATTCTAGCCCTGAAGTTAATAGTTAGGATTCGTCCGTCAGTAAATTATGGATTCCTTTTTTTGTTATAATTTTCTTGAGTATTGAAGGTTGTTTTAACTATACTTCTGGTCATTTTCTCCTTACATGAAATTATATTATTTTATCCCTAGTTTCTTTTAATAAATGGAATTGAGTATTTTAGCATGTTGTAAATATAAATGTTATTTGACTCTATAAATTCATACAACCGCCATGTTCTGACTGTCATGTGAATTATCAGTCAGTTTGAATATTAATTCAATCTCAGTCGAAAGTTAGCATTTTATGTATTTTCAGTAATGTCAGCTGATCTGTTTGACTATAGTTAATTCTTGAGGGTTTCAGTAACACTCCTTAGTGTCAATTATCAAGTTGTTATTTAGATGGTTATGATGCTTTCAAATAAAGCAGCTCTGTCCAGTCTTGGAAAACTAGTTTCTAGTTATCAGGTCCTTTAGACTCTCAGGGTACATGTAGATAGGTATCCCCAACTTAATCTAGAATATCAGTTTTGAGCTATCAGCCTAGTAGTCACAGATAGGATTTTCAATGGTAGTAGGACTTAGCATCGAGTGGGCCGGGGTTTAGCACATCCAGGTTCCCAGAACTATGTTGCCATCGTAGGTTCAGCTTTATTGGGCTTTAGACAATGATCACCTAATTCAGCAACTATACCCTAGCAAGGTATAATGGGCCTTCTATGATAGAGGGTGTACATTGGACTCCATGTTTAGCTCACATGGTTACATATTGGTTATAGTTTCTCTCATAGTATAGCATCGTACCTTTTGTCAGTATAGTTCAGTCTCAGTTTAGTTATTCAAATTTTCAGTTGGTTATTTCATGTCACCTCATCTCAGTTATGTATTCGTACTATTTTACTTATCTCTTGCATACTCAATACATTCAAAGTACTGATGCATATTTTTCTTGTTGTATCATATTATGATACAGGTACAAGTACCCAGACTCAACATCGTTAGTAGTTCCCTTCCGATCATTCAGCAACATTAGTCATTGGTGAGGCCTCATCATCCGAGGATGAGACTTTCCTTTATTTTAGTTTCTTTATCAGTATTATTTCAGAGTTAGATGAGGGCTTGTCCCAGCAACTCGCTAGATCCTAGATGGCTTTAACACACAATATTTTTATGAATGTTTTGCGCCTATCACTTAAATTTTAGTATCATATTAGATATTTGTTTTATCAGAAAGTAATTTATTAAGTTATATTTTCAGTTTCCCCTATATTAATTCACTATGCCAGTGTTACATTTAGCCATGGGTTAGCTTGGGGTCACTTGTGGCACCAAGTGTTGTGTTGTATCCACGGTGTAGACTCGGATCGTGATATTCTCCCATCGTTTTTCAACGAAGCTGAAATCATAATTTTATGCATAGTATGAAATCTAAACATGGGGAGTATTGACTCCAAAATATATCATAAGCTGCATCAGGAGACTTGTCTTCAAAACATATGATAAGTTGGTCTTACTAGCCTTGGCTAAATATGAAAACATACATGACTTGTATGGCTTGCCTAAATCATAAAATCATGCATACTTGAAATAGGATTCATAAGTCAAAATCATGTATTCATACATGGAAAATTTAAAAAAATTCATTCATATTAGATATCTCATCATACTTTAAATAATGAATCATAAGCTTCACTTTTCATAAAACTTGCATAATAGGGCATAATTTCTAATAACTTGATTTCATTAATTTATAATCAAATTGTGTGTATCATTTGTCCATTATACTTAAAACATGCTTTAGAACACGAGGGATTACACCCATAAACATATCATAGAGAATTTCATAGAGTTGGGTTGAAATCCCATAGAAACATATCTTTGAAGTAGAACTTGAATTCATGATCTTGAGGAGAAATTTAGGCATGAGAGTGAAAGAAAACTCTCATTATCTGGTTAGACTTATTCATAACTATCCTTGAAAGCCCAGGAGAATTTGGGAAGAAATTGAGGGATTTCTAGCTTGATATTTCGAGGGAATCTCTAAGATTTTCATGCATGGGAGCCTCAAACAATAGAATAGGTAAAATGTAATGACCTGAAACACAGACCTGGATCTAGATACGGAATTTAGAACCATAAATGGCTCCAAGTCGACCCAATTCACGAACATAAAAACTGAAACTCAACATAAGAAAAGTTGTCACAACCCGAACGTAGACCCGAATCGCAACACGGGACAAGGAGCCCCGAGAGACTCCAAGTCGACCCATGGCATGAACATACATCAAACTCAATAAAAAAAGCGGAATACTAAACATAATAACATAACGGAAGTATAATCATGACACAACATAGAAAGAGAAATGCACTTCATACATGATAGCTGGATACTACATATAGTCTGAAAGCCTCTAACATATCTGATGGGTTGATGGGACAACACCCCCGACTAACTCGACAAGTCTAGAAAACTTAATATAAAGGATAACTGATATAAACTGGTCCTCGGGAGATGAGGACTCACCAATGAACTGTATGCTAACTTCGAAAATGAGCTAATGATGGTGCTAGGTCTGAAGATCGGAGCATATATCATGAAATGATACAACATAAAGTATGCGGTTAGAACGTGAAATGCACCGAGTATGCAAGGTAAGTAAAAATGGACATTTAAAATACATAAAATTTCATAAGAGTAGGACAACATGCTCATCACATAAATATCATAATGTAACATAAGGCTCAAGGTTGTAAAAATATTCGTAAACCATTCATAATCATAATAATAGGAGAAAAGTTTTCATTTAAACATAAATTGAGCCAAAATAATATGAATATAACCATGCTTAAATCATGAGGAACAATGGGAGGACTTTTCATAACCGACACCATCATAGTAGAGCCTTACATGTTGCCGTAACTATCTCACTCAAGTGGGAAGAGTCGTTCCAGGCTTACCAGGCAAGGGACGTGCAGTATGTGATATCATGAAAAAGGGGATCCATTAACATTGTAATTTATCAATAAGAACCTACGATGGCACGTAGTTATAAGACACTGGCATAGTCCTTTGAACACTGGGCTACTTGCTGCTAGACACTGCTCCCAAAAACATACACATTGGGCTCGTATGTAAATCATAAACATCATTCATGAGATTCATGGCCAAATAAACATTGGCATCATTGATCCCCATTTAATACATGTTTAGACATGAATCAAGAGCCCATGAATCGGCCAACATCATAAATCGATCAATCATGAAATCCTTATCATAAATCATAAATCATAATTGAAAATGTGGGCATTGCCTAATACTTTAACATTCTTGAAAATACTAAATTTCCTTGAAAACATGATTATAAACATGTGTAACTTGAAAACATGTTTTTCATCAATAATATCTCATCACACATGAACATTCATCATAAATCTCAACATTCATAAACTTCTCATGAATGGGCATTTAAATTTATAAAGATTGAAACATGATTTTAATGGAAAACAACGTAAAACTTGTCCATGTTTCATAATTCAATAATAAGAACTCATTTAGATCATACCCATGTAGAGAATTAGGAATTTCATACATTGGGTTAAAACCCCATAGAATAAACATAGGAATTTCATGATTTACGTTATACCCCGTAAATTCTCGACATGTAGATGGCCTATTCGCATGTTGGTTAAGAGTTTTTAAATGCCATACATGGTAGGAAAGAGACCCGGGGAAAGACCGGATAAGATATTCGTCGAACCATCGTGGGAGGAGATGGGGAAGAGCCCCTCCGCGATGGCAACGTGTCACGGAGGGAGGGCCTCCGCGTTGGCGCCGTGTCACGGAGGCCCTGTCTAGGCCCAAGTATATAAAAGCCTCCAACATCGGTTTTAATGTTAAATTTCATAAAAATTTCCAGAGAAGCCGAGGGAAAATAGGGAGAACGAAGGTGCCTTAATAATATTCGTCCGATTACGCCGTCAAACACGGTCCAAACTCAAATTAACTCCAGATACCGAGGTATTAAGAAGCAAGGAGCATTCCTACGAATTTAGTTTCGTGAAATTCGACCGGAAAATCATCGTGCTACCGAGCTAAGGTAAGTGAAATTGCTCCAAGTTAGTGTCAATATACTCCTAGCCCTAAAGTGAGTATTTCTCCCTTCTGGACTTTCGAGAAATAGCGAGTTTTTGACTATTTTTCGATAAGAGAAAGTTTGGGCTATATATATATATATTTAAAGTGATATTTTCTTTCAGAATATTAGCATATTTAGTTCTAATTGACATNTTAGTCGGGAAATCCGAAGCGAAGGTATGTAAAGCTAGTTCCTTCGGCAAGTTAGTAATCTAGTATAGCAAATAGCGTGAACTATAGAAGAAAGAATTCATAAGTCGAGAATTGAGTCCAGTATGAATCTAGCAAACATGTTTTATAATATTATGATTTATTCAAAATAAGAGTTAGTAAAGCAATTTTAGATAGTCAGATAATATCTCAGATACAGTATAGCTCAGTATGAGAATCAGTTTAAAGCAGAAAAGAGTTCAGAATAAGAAGTCAGAATACAGATAGTATTTTCAGATCAAACATGCTTGCTATATGTGATTATTGTTTGTTGAGACCTGTTTGTGCTATGAGGGCACCCCTAAAGCTTCCTTGCCGCCCCAGGGTTAATAGTTGTGTCGACTCGCCCGCTAGAGGGTGAGAATACGTCACTCCAAGGAGTGGCATGCAGTCTGCAGTAGGACAAAGATGGGATGCAACATTCCCCATATCAAGCTGATCAACATAACAGTATAGCTTACCCTGTTGAGCGCTTGCGCCCAGGGGGCAGTTTACAGTTTACAGATACAGGTTAAACTTTACAGATATAGGAGTCCTCCGGACTCAGATACAGTTATAGTCAGGGGCCCAGAGAGCCCCAGCTGCATACCTAGGGGGCCAGTAAGGGTGATCATAGTTAGTAGGTGAGTGGAGTGATTTACTTTTGGATGGTTTGACCCGGGTAGGGGTATATAGATTGTGTGTTGGTTGGCACCTTCCGGCTTATGGGG
>JACEIK010000370.1:459020-474342 GCA_018107945.1 Datura stramonium | reverse complement strand
TATAAAAAGGCATGAAAATGTACATAATTAAATACATAAACAAGACAAAACTAAGTTATAAAGTATCACTTTGGCATGTAATTATGCCCAAGATCAGGAGGTTGAGAGGAATTATGCAAAGTGGAATAATCAAAGTTGAGAATAAAACTCAAAAGACCTACTTTCTGTCTTTAACAGACCCCGTCACCTGTTGCAGCGGACAATATTACCATTGCGGTGGAACCGCTGTAGCGGAAAAACCACTCACTGCAGCGAACGGTTAAAAATAGTGACTATTGAGATTTCCCGGACAAACCCCGCCATTTCAAAAACAATCAGTCCAAACCATCTTAAAAAGTCCTTAAAGCCTAGGATATCCGAGTAGAGATAGAAATCCGTAATACCAAAGGAGGGGTAACGACATAAATTGATGTTCAGATCTGGGTTAAAACTCAGTCGTATAGTTATAACTCTGCTAGAATTATCGGTTGTACGTGGGAAAAATTAAGAGTAAGGTGTGATAAGAAGGTTTCGAAAATAACTGGTTCGAAGTTTGGGATATAGAAGTCAACAAGTCCTGATGTTGACTAGAGGTAGCAAGAATTTATGGCAGTTGTTGAACCCTCGCCTCGATATCATAGCACCGATTAGGGACGAACGGATTTTTAATTGGTATATGATGTAACGATTTGCCTATTCGTCATAGCATTCCAACACCTTAAAAACGGTGAATTTTAATTTTTAGAAATTCGAGATAAATCCGAGAGTCAAGGGGTGCACGAAGAGAAAATTTGAATGGGCTTAGCTGAAATCGGATGGACCTAAGCGGGTGTACACCGTGGTGAAATGTTTTCCGCCACAATGAGACAGCTGCAGCGGAAAGGGTGTCTGCTGCAGCGGATGACGCAGACCAAAAATCTGAAATCTTATTCTGATTAGGATTTTGAAAACCTAGTCTTTAAGGAGGACTTATTGAAAATTCCCAAAAACAAAAAATAGTTTTTTGGGGGAAAATAAGAAGGTCCAAGAGGTGGAGATTCGACCTCCATAGCTAGGAACTCTCGCAAGAAAATTAAGAAAATGATGCAGCCCGCAGTGTGGAACATCTAGACGATAGCTTGGCGCTTAAGTAGGCTATGATTTACTCTCTTGCATTAGGCGTTGATTATCTAAACATATACGTGCGTATGGTTAATATTCTATCGATAAGTAGGATTGTAACTTAATTATGTAATTGCCTATTAATTGAAAATTGGTGAGAATCTAAAAGTAAGTGGATTAGAAGAGGGGTGGTGACATCCTATAGTGAAAAAACCCCAGGGGAGAGATTTCAACTAGTAAATGAATTCATGTTTTAGGATACATGTTGAATTAAAACATAGGTTAGTAGATTAACTTTCGAGCGTTGTCGTCTGAAATACTTCCGGCGTATAACTTATGGATTCATCCTTCTGAATTGAAATCCTAGAGGATTAATCATGTAGATCGTGTTTAGGAGATGAACTTAACTGAATGATTGATAAATTATAACTATGACAGAGCGTGAGTTAAAGCAGTGAAGTAGGTTAGTAATACTCCACGTAATGACTTGTATGTGTTGTGGTTAAGATTTTATTGTTTGGATTGATGAATGTTGATTCATGTTTATGGTTGTACTGTGGAAAGTAATTGTTTAAATACGCTTGATATGATGTTGCGGTCATTATGGTGGGTATAAAGAAACAAAACGTGGAAAAAACTGGAATGAAGACTGGTCATAGTACTGCCAGCAGTACCACTGCAACGGGTAGTGTACCGCTATAGCGAGACCGTTGTAACGGCAGTAATGCCGCTGCAGTAGAACCCAAACTAGTGAGCGGGCCAAGTCCTAAATCCTATGGCATGCTAAAATAACTGTTATTATCATTATTGTTTGGTTACGAGGTTTGATTTGAAATCATACATGTGATCTTACTTGTTGAAGTGATTATATGATTCTTGTTGTGTGATGATTATTACTCATTGTGTTACAATGTGCGTCCCGAGATTGAGGGGCGAGTTGGCATCGAATGAGCATGTGACTAAGATGATGGATAATATGAAAAGAAAATCAATGATATGATGGTGAATGAGAGGAATAGGGCCAAAAGTAAGAGACTCACATGATCAGATTATTACGATCAGACTTCGAATAAGGATTGGATACTTGAGTGGCCCGTGCCCGAGGTGAGCATCCGGGCAAACGGTATGAGTGAGTATACAGACAAGTATGGTTAAAGGACCATGCAGCTGGGTTAATGAGTTGAGTACATAGACAGGTATGAGGAATGCTTCATGCGGCTGGGTGTAGAGTAAATGGATTTCTAGAGTCTCCTTCAGGTCATGACTGGAAGGGAACGCATAAGATCCTCTGGCATATGTGTGCAATGATGTGACGGAGGGGTGTTCCCGACACATCATCGATGGTGTGATTGTGAGATAGAGATTGTGCAGGTATGGTTTAATTATGCATATGGTCGCCGAGATAGAAAGGTATAGGTATACAAGTATGATACAAAATATATCGACATAATTCGAGTTTGAGTGAGAACACCGGGTTGGAATATAGTATATGGCTATACGATCCAGGTATGATATATTATCGTATTGTCATGATACGAAGACAAGTATGTGAATGTACGTTAATATTTGAAGAGTTGATTCCCTTAGCGGATATTGATGATTTCTTGTGTGTTCTTGAATCTGTTAATCTGTATTTGAGAATTATATGTTGTTTAATTAGTTTAGTGGGTTACAGAGGATGGTGTGACAGGTTTAAACAAAGATAGGGAGTTATCGGGGATAACGAGTTGATTCATTTATCTTATTGACCTCGCTAGGAAGAGTCGAAAATCCGGTGCATAATTAAGTAATGAATGATAATGGATGGACTTAGTCGACCATAGGGAAGTCGTTAAGGAGGTAAATGGTTTATACAATTTTATATGGAATATGAAAGAACTGGACTATAAAAAATTGGCTACTGACCAAACGGAATAGCCCTGCAACTGGCACATCGCTGCGTCAGTGGGACCGCTATAACGGTTAAAACTAGTGTTGCAGCGGAAACGGAGGGAGACAAATTGATGGATTTAATAATGAATAGGTTTGTAATGTAATTGCATAAACTTTGATGAATCTTGAGAACGACAATGTAGTAGTTACACCTAGTGTGATATTTAGGAGTGAAATAATCGTTAAATTTAATGATAGTGATTGTATGTTGATTATTATGTTATTGTGTTAACTAATCCTAGTCGGCCGATGATTTTTACCAGTACGTGTGGTGTACTGATACTACCTTGCTACACCTTTTTGGTGTAGGCTGTGGCAGGTTTGAAGTTCCTTGATTGGCGTGGAGTACTCAACATCGACTTTTGTGTTCTTCTTCTCAGACGAAGCTGGGTCATTTTGTCTTGTCAAGTATTCAAATAGTGCTATTGTACTTGTCTAGACTATATCTTGGGAGAGCCATGTTTTGAGAATCTTGTAATTTTATTTTTGGATATTTTTATCGATTAATGAGATGTAACATGTTTGAGACTAAATTCTTGTATATTAATGGTAAAGTTATGAAAGGGTCCCCTGTCGAGTAGAGTCAATGTAGGTGCCCGCACAGTCTGTCAATTTGAGCCGTGACAAGATGATATTAGAGCGTCTAAGTTACCGATCTACAAGTATAAGAGCAATGTCGAGTAGACTCCTACGTATTTGTGTGTAGACATCCACATCTAATCCTCGAGAAGATATAAGGTATTTAGGATGATACAGTTATTTATTTCCAATCATGTTGTCCAGTTGTGTCAATCGCTCAAGTTGAGTCTAATTGGTATCTGGAATATTTCAATTGGTATCTTGAAAGGTCAACTTGGTATCTGCCTGGGAGTGATCAGTGAAAACCCGCAATAAGACTGGTGGTGGAATTGACTTGAGTTGACCAGAGAGACAAAAGAATTCTTGCTATAACACTTGTTCTGCTTAGCAAGTTTCGCTGTAGGAAAGGCTGTCTCGCTGTAGCAGACTCGCTACAGTGGAAAATGCTCCACTGTCGCGGTAAGATGAACGCTGCAGTGGATGTGGTTAGGCAGAATGCCAAGATTCAGAATTTCAATATTTCCTGTTATGAACATCTGATAACAAATAGAACCTAGTGATAATAGATAAGCAATGCAAATATAGGTAAACTACTACGATGTTACAAAGAGGGCCAACACGGCCAATGTCTGAGGATGGAAAACGGGTAGAACCAATATTATCATTTAGCAACAAAAACCAGGAAACAAAATAAGATTGTCTTACAGGACCCAAACGGGGGCTAACAAAAAGTAGTTATAACAACCAAATGAGGGGGGCACTGGAACCCATCTAGCTTGAGGCCTCGTCACTGTCGCTGCTCGCCTGATCATCTGCTCCCTCCTTGAACCCACTGAGGAAGGAGAACTTAGGGAGATCCTATCGGGTCGCCTGGGGTGGCCTTTCCACGGGAGATAGGGTCTTCAAGATCTTCTTGATCCCTTTCCACATGCGGACAAACAACTTATCCCGAGAACTTTGTCTCCTACTCTCCCACTCGAATTCCTCCTCGAGCTCAACATGGGCTTGGGCTAGAGCAGCAATTACCCCCTACATCTCTCATGGATCAGCAACTACTGCACTAGAGAGTCGATTAGTGGATGGTTGACTCGCAGAAGGCCTGTTGGGGGAACGAGGTCTAGGCAACCCTCTAAGGAGTTCCCGCATGGCCACCATCTCGGCCTCTATTCTCTCGAATGGTCCCGCGAGCCTAGAAGTGTCGTCCCCACCATCACCCTCAACTGAGGCATACTTCCTCTTCTTTCTGCCCCTTCCCTGAGTCTCCTTCACCCTCAAAGGGTGAAAAGACCTGTCATAGCCTATAATGAGGTCCTTGGACTCCTGGTGCACCCTGACCCATTTGTAGAGCCTAATTATAAGAGAAGGGAAAGACGGGCTAGTGATGGGCTTAGCCGAGAAGTACCTCCACTCTCTAGAATTTGAGCCCCCACATTCACCCTTACCCCCCTTAAGACACATGCCGCCACTAGAGCACGGGGATAGGTCACATTCATAACATTTGAGGATGGAAGGATCCTCTTGGACACTAGATTGAGCCACCTCATGGCCTCCACTCTAAAATGGGTACTCTGGATACCCATCCTGGTAATACCCCAGTTGGTTGTAGCTCTCTGTTCTGCCACCACAAAAATATTCACTAACCACTGCTCGTTCCCGTCAAAATCTTAGGCTTTCAGCTCCTCCTCCGGGGGGTTGGACAAACCCAATTCCTCATTGATAACAGTTGAGGTGAGAATAATCTGTCTGCCCCTGACATAAGACACCGGCTCCCTGCGGTTCCATGCCACGGTTGGGAGGTTGGCATAGAACTCTTGAATCTAAGACTCATTGACCCGACGCGGGCCCTCCACTAACGGGCCCTAGCTTATCTCCTAGAGGAGGGCATAAAACTTGGGAGCCTTCTCCTCCACGTCCTGCATGAAAAAACCCCTCTCATACAATAAATCCTTAGTGTCCTGTTCATTGTGTTGAAATTGACATTTATTGTTCACGAAATAAATGTAGTCTCCAATGTGGAGGTTGTTGTTACTAGAGGAAGCTATAGTAACAAACCTGCAGTAATAACGAGCTTTAAAAAGGGAATGGAAGGAGAGATAGAGGAAATATGATTTAAAATGAAGTCACTGCCCAGGCGTCTGCTGCAGCTAGTTCGCCATAGCAGCGCTGTAATGGTACCGCTGCAGCGATAACTATTCCGCTGCTGCAAACATCGTCTTCCCCAGACCTTCAGACCTCATCAATGGAGGTTGAAATTTCAATCTCTATATTTCTTCGAGCTTACTACAAATCAGGCAAGGGGAGAGCTTTCCCAAGCCCTAATAACCAATTTCCACCCCAATAGGGCACAGATTCCAGCCCGAAAACTCAAATAAGACCAACCACCACCCAAACCCCCTCATTCCGACCCACAACCTCATGAAATAACGATAAGAAACACACATAAAGTAGTAGAATGTTATTGAGAACATAAATACAAGCAACATGCTACGGAGATCTAGTCATGAATCCAAAAGAAGAAAACCTACGGATATCACCCTATAACTACCCGAGAAACAACAACAACAGGCCATATACATCCACATTCTCTAGCAATGAAGGGAGCCATAGGGGAGAGAATTACTTGGGAAATGAGGAGAATCACCGGGGAGGTTGAAAGGAATTATGCAAAGAGGAATAAGAAAAGTTGAGAATAAAATTCGACAGCCCTCCTTTCTGCCTTTAACTGACCCCGTCATCCGCTGCAGCGGACAATATTATCACTGCGGCAGAACCGCCATAGCGGGAAAACCTCTCGCTGCAGTGAATGGTTAAAAATAGTGATTGTTGAGATTCCCCCGACAGACCCTGCCATTTCAAAAAAAATCGGTTCGAGCCGTCCGACAAAGTCGGTAATGCCTAGGACATCCAAGTAGAGATGGAAATCTATAATATCAAAGGAGGGGTAACAACGTAAATTTACTTTTGGGTCTAGGTTAAACCTCAAACGAATAGTTACAACTCTTCTAGAGTTATCGGCTATACGTGGAAAAAATTAAGAGCAAGGTGTGATAAGGGGGTTTCGAAAATAACTTATTCGGAGTTCGGGATGTAGAAGTCAACAAGTACCGACGTTGACTAGAGGTGAGAGAAATTTATGGCAGTTGTTGAACCCCTGCCTCAATATTGTAGCACCAATCAGGAATGAATGAATTTTTAATTGGTATCTGATATAATGACCTACCTAGTCGTTATAGCATTCCAACCCCCTAAACACGTACAAATTTAAATTTTAAGAAATTCGTGATAAATTCCTAAGAGACAAGGGGCACACGAAGAGTAAATTTGAATGGGCTTAGTTTAAATCGAATGAACCCAAGTAGGTGTCCGCCGCAGCGGGACGTTTTTCGCCATAGCAAAACTGCTGCAGCGTAAAGGGTGTCCGCTGCAGCGGATCAGATATCTGCAATCTTCTTCTTATTCGGATTTTGAAAATATAGTCTTTAAGGAGTACATATTAAAAATGCCCAAAAATAGAAAATATATTTTTGGGGAAAAATAAGAAGGTCCAAGAGGTGGAGATTCGACCTCCATAGCTAGGAACTCTAGCAAGAAAATTAAGGAAATGATGCAGCCCCACAGTTTGGAATGTTTGGACGATAGCTTGGCGCCCAAGTAGGCTTTAGTTTACTCGTTCATGGTTATACGTTGATTAGCTAAACATATACATCCATATGGTTAATATTATGTTGATAAGTAGGATTGTAACTTAATTATGTTATTGCCTGTTAATTGAAAATCGGTGAGAATCTAAAAGTAAGCGGATTAGAAGAGGGGTGGTGACATACCATAGTGAAAAAACCCTTAGGAGAGAGATTTCAACTAGTAAATGGATTCATGTTTTAGGATATATGTTGAATCAAAACATCGGTGAGTAGATTAACTTTTGAGCAATGTCATCCGAAATACTTCTCTCATATAACTTACAGAATCATCCTTCTGAATCAAACTCCTGGACAATTAATCATATATATCGTGTTTAGGAGATGAAATTAACTGAATGATTGATAAATTATAACTATGACAAAGCGTGAGTTGAAGCAGTGAAGTAGGTTAGTAATACTCTACGTAATGACTTGTATGTGTTGTGGTTAAGATTTTATTGTTTGGATTGATGAATGTTGATTCGTATTTAGGGTTGTACTATGGAAAGTAATTGTTGAAACATGCTTGATATGATATTGCAGTAATTATGGTAGGCATAAAGAAATAAAACGTGGAAGTAACTTGAATGAAGACAGGGCATAGTGATAACACTCAAACCACACCTCCTTACAAAGTATAAAGTGGACATTGTCAATAAATAACCCAACTAGAGGTTGGGGCCGATCCCACAGAGAATATAGAAGGATGTAGAAGAATGCTAGTTCTTAAGCTTTTTAGTTAATTATTTCCTAAGAGGGGGGAATTTGTAAAAGTAATAAATAACAATGTTGAGAAATTATTTGTTGTTTCCAAATTAATACAACTAACTAGGGTAAGTGTTCCCCATGACTTCATAACCACAAGGAGTTTTATACTAGTGATCTATTCTGGTGCTTAGCATGCAATATTGGTAAGTTAGGTTCACCTAAATAGTTGGTCCCCTATATAGGTGATTTTCACCACACAACTTGGTCCGTCTACGGGTGTATTCTTGATTAACCCTTACCCTTGATATCGAATTAGCTATCCCCCGACAAGGTCAAGCTATTAGATGAGGGTTGATAGCCTCAAATCTCCATTGTTAATCCCTTTTCCCATTCACTACCTCCTTGGTCCAGTAAGTAAGAATATGGCAAGTTCTAACGTTTGCAACCGTTAAAAATCAATTAAAACGAAGGAAGAAATAATACATGTATAAACTACATTCAAGAATCACTAAGTATTTTACCTATGTGTGTTAATTTGTCATGGTTCCCACAACCCTATTTGTGGTGGTTTTAGCCTATCATGTTTATAACTAAATTAATAGATATCATAAATAAAAGAAAAAACTAATACTTACAACGATGATAGGAAGAACTCACTTGATTAACGCAAAATTCGAAAGAACAACATTACAATCGTATCTCAAATATGTCTTCTAATACGTCTTAAAATTTACTCTAGAAACTTGTTGTAAAACTTCAACTCTTGAGGACATAAAAACAACATTCAAACTTAAAACTTGATAGCTATTACATGAGAATAAAAGGGTATTTATAGTAGTAGATTTATGTTTTCCTTGTTCCTTGATGAATTTGACTTGGGATTTAAATTTCCTTTTTCTAGTTGAAGTAGGAAAGCAAATTTTTTTGCCATTTTGGGAGCCTTGTGCATCGCCCATGCCAAAGCCATGTCTCCATGCTGCGTTGCCAATTATGGTAACGAGTCACCTAATGACTCGTTGTGCATGGGCACGAGTCGTTAGGCCCCTCGCGGTCTAACTCCTTCAAATTTCCAATGTACCTTACGGTTGGTTCCATTGATCTGCCAACGAGTTGTTTAGTCAACTAATGACTTGTTATGTCTTTCGTCATCTCCACTGGTTACTTTATCAATAATTTCTTTCACGTTTTTCACGACTGACTTCATGACTCGTTACCAGATGTAATGAGTCGTTCCCTCAACCCGTTAGGTACACTGTTTCTGTATCTTCCAAACTCAACCTTAGCCCACGACTTCAACTTCTTTTGATCTTCATTCCATAAGCCTCAAAGACATTCAAATCCATCTTTTTTAGCCCTGAAAACATCTAATCAAATGTATTAGCTAGTTTTCACAAATATATAACATAAACACATGCAAACACATATAATTTGTTCTCAAAACATAGTAAGGTACAGGCAAAATATGTCTATGAAGTGCGTGAGTATGCACTTCATCACATAGTACTGTTAGCACTACCGCTGCAGCGGGCAGTGTACCGCTGCATTGAGACAGCTATACCAGCAGTAATGCTGCTATAGCGGAGCCAAACCAGTGAGCGGGCCAAGTTGTAAGTCCTATAGCGTGCTAAAATAACTATTATTGTCATTACTGTTTGGATACGAGGTTTGATTTTAAATCATGCATGTGATCGTACTTGTTGAGGTGATTATGTGATTCTTGTTATGTGATGATTATTACTGGTTGTGTTACAATGTGCATTCTGAGATTGAGGGGCAAGTTGGCGTCGAATGAGCGTGTGACTGAGATGATGGATAATATAAAAAGAAAGTCAATGATATGATGGTGAATGACTGGCATAGGGCCAAAGGTAAGAGACTTACATGATCAGGTTACTATGATCAGACTTCGAATAAGAATTAGATACATGAGTGGCTCATGCCCGAGGTGAGCATCCGAGCGAGCGGTATGAGTGAGTACACAGACAAGTATGGCTAAAGGACCATGCGATTGGGTGTACGAGTTGAGTACACAGAAAGGTAGATGAATGCTTCATGCGGCTGGGTGTACAGTAAATGAATTTCTAAAGTCCCCTGCAGGTCATGACTGGAAGGGAAAGCATAAGACCTTCTGGAATATGTGTACAGTGATGTGATTGAGGCGTGTGCCCGGCACATCACCGATGGTGTGATTGTGAGATAGAGATTGTGTGGGTATAGTTTAATTATACATACAGATGCCGAGATAGAAAGCTACATGTATACAAGTATGATACAGAATAGATCAACATGATTCAGGTTTGAGTGAGAACACCGAATTGGAATACCGTATATGTTTATAGGTCCAGGTATGATATCTTGTGGTACTGTCATGATATGAAGACTGGTATTTGCATGTACGTTAATATTTGAAAAGTTAATTCCCTTGGCAGATGTTGATGATTTCTTATGTGTTCTTGAATCTGTTAATCTGTATTTGAGAATTGTATGTTGTTTTAATTAGTTTAGTGGGTTACAAAGGATGTTGTGACAGGTTTAAAAGAGATAGGAGTTATCGGGGATAGAGAGTTGATTCATTTATCTTATGGACCTCACTAGGAAGAGTCAGAAATCCGGTGCATAATTAAGTAAGTAATGAATGATAATGGATAGACTTAGTCGACCATAGGAAAGTGTTAAAGGAGGTAAATGGGTTATAAAATTCTGTGTGGAATATGACAGAACTGGACTAGAAAAAATTGGCTACTGACCAAACAGAATAGAGCTGCAGCTGGCACATCGTTGCGGCAGTGGGACCGCTGTAGCGGTTGAAACCGGTGCTGCAGCGGAAACAGAGGGAGACAGATTGAAGGATTTGATAATGAATAGGTTTGTAAAGTAATTGCATAAACTTTAATTCAGTTTGAGAACGAGAATGTAGTAGTTACACCTAGTGTGATATTTAGGAGTGAAATAATCGTTAAATTTAATGATAGTGACTGTATGTTGATTATTATGTTATTGTGTTAACTAATCTTAGTCGGCCTATGATGTCTACCAGTACGTGTGGTGTACTGATACTACCTTTCTACACCTTTTTGATGTAGGCTGTGGTAGGCTTGAAGTTTCTTGATTAGCGTGGAGTACTCAACACCGGCTTCTGTGTTCTTCTTCTCAGACAAAGCTGGTCATTTTATCTTGTTAAATATTCAAATAGAGCCCTTGTACTTGTCTAGACTAGATCTTGGGATAGTCATGTTTGGGGAATCTTGTAATTTTATTTTTGGAGATTTTTATCGATTAATGAAAAGTAATAGAAATGTTTGAGACTAAATTCTCGTATATTAATGGTAAAGTTTTGAAAGGATTCTCCTTTCGAGTAGAGTCGATGTAGGTTCCCGCAAAGTCTGTTCATTTGGTCGTGACACACGATCTCGCTACAGCGGAAAATTTCACCGCTACAACGGTCCCCCGTGATGAATTTGGGAAGTAACGCTGGAACTACCGTTGTGATAATCTGATCATTGTAGGGGGTCCACTGCAGTGAAAATGCGATTGCTACAGAGGACGAAGGAAATTAGAAGTGGGTTTTAAGTGAGAATTCTGGGGTTATTTCCCATTATTTCAAAATGTGAGAGAACAAGGTCTAAAGGCAGTTTGTTCTCCGGAGCATAGAATTGATACCCTAAGGTGAGTTTCTTGATCCTTTGCCCCTTTAATGGTTATTATCAATTGTAGAAAACTTAGGGGACCTTTTAATGGTGGAATTCTATATTTAGAAACCCTAGGCTTATAAACTAGGGTTGGATCATGGGGAGCAACGTGATGATTAGATTAAAAGGTTATGGGTGATAACCACTTCCCGAGGACTTTCTTGCTAACAATTATGGGTTAGATGAGGATGGATACCTAGAACTAAGTTGAATGGAAGGTTTTACTGTTAAAGTGCCCTAAAAAGAGAGGGTTTGATCTAATTAGACCCATAATTGAAGAGTAAGTAATTAATTACTTTATGTTGTGTAGATTTTGAATATTCCAGAGCTTTGAGGAAGGGCAAGGCTCCCGCAGAATAGCTGAATTGCTATCTTCGAATATCGAGGTAGGTTATGGTTAGAGGGTTAGATCCTATATAATGACTTGTATGCATGAGTGATAATGGTATGTGATTGGTGTTCGGACATTATTTGATATGAAATTGTTTATTGAATAAATAGTGGAGATCATGTTAATATGAGATGATTATGAACTATTGTGAAAATTTCATGGATTTGTGAAATAAAACTATGTTAAGAAGCTATAATGTGAATTGATGAATCGTACTTATGCAAGTGATGGAGTGAAAAGTATACTCCTAGGTGTTGAAATATATNGTTGTAACTTGTTACATTCCGTGATGAAAAATAATTTTAATGGTAAAAGTATCTTGAGGAGAGTGGCTTGTGCCCGATGGGAGCATCGGGGCGAGCAATATTATTGAGTGGCTTGTGTCCGAGGGGAGCATCCAGACTAGCATATGAATAAGAGCGGGTACCACGCTGGTACAATATATGAATTTCTAGAGTCCCCTGCAAGTCATGACTGAAAGGGCAAAAATAAGATCCTCTGGCATATGTGTACACTGATTTTATGGATTGAGTATTTGTGGGGATAGGGCAGAGGTGTGTGCCTGTCATGTCACCATTTGTTTACTCTGATTATAGTGCATTTGTAATCATATGTAATACTGAATGAAGTATGTTCTAAGTGGTTGTGGAAATTATGGATTTCGTTTATGTATTTTGAAACGAAGAACATGAACCTGATTCTAAGTGTGACACGTTCACAATACTGGTAAGTGTTGAGTGGATTTTGTTTGTGATTACCTATTACATTTGTAAGTGATAAAGATTAGTATTTGTTGTTGCTCAGACTTGTGCAATATGTGAATTGATCCGTAGAGTATGTGAATCATTGACTCTGATGAACTGAGGAACTGATGAAGGTGCAACTAAGTCGAGTCACTGCCTAAGGTAGTATCACTGCAGCGAAAGGCCCAATCCAGTGAGCAGGCCGGCTGTCACCTAGGTGTAGCTTGTGTACTTGAAATGGTTTCTGTACTTCTGCAAAATGCTAAAGACTTGTTTTATATCATTGTTGCTATTTTTATGCGTTACTATGTAAGATCAGCCGATGATTCCTACCAGTACCGCATTATGTACTGACCCTACGTCTGCACTTCTTTTCAAAGTGCAGAGTTCGAACCAAGAAGTTNCCCCCTCACTTGTGAAGAAACAACAATTTTACTTGAAAGATGAGCAGATCAAGGAGGCAGTATCACTCTCCTATTGAAGATGTCCTTCCCTTCCGGACATTTATTTTATTTGTATTTTAGAATTAATCGTTCTTAGAGTTGTAAGCAGACGTCTTGTGCAATGAAAATATGGTCTTGGTATTAGTTTAGTTTTTCTTGTTTTGGTTATAAGAGGATTGTTACTGCTTCTGATGACTCCTTTTATTTTATCATAACTCTTATCTCTTTCTTAACATTTGATGTTGGGATATTTACTAGGAATCGTTGGTTCACTTATCGAAGGGTTAGTGTGGGTGTCAATCACGATTATTTGGGTCGTGATAAAGTTGGGGACTCTAGAAATCCATGTACTGTACATCCAGTCGTGTGAGTCCTTTATCATACCTGTCTATGTACTCATATTTGTACACCCAGCCGCATGGTCTTTTCATCATACCTGTCTGTGTACCCTCTTATATCGCTCGTCGAGATGCTCACCTCGAGCACGAGCTACTCAAGTATCCAATTCTCTTTCAGAGTCTGATCGTACTAACCTGTTCATCTGAATTCCTTACCTTTGGCCCCAGGCCTCATATTCATCATCTTATCAATGATTTCCGTATCCTCCATCATTTTAGTCGCGCATTCTTCTAATACCAACTCACCCCTCAATTTCGGTACGCATAACATAGCACAACAAATAATAAATTACACACGACAAAACTTACATATACAATTCAATGAGTACAATCACATGCGTAATACTGAACCCAACCTCTCACCCAATAGTAATAATATCGGTTATCTTAATATATTACGAGGAATTATGACTTTGTCATCTTACTGGTTTCGGCTCCGCTACAGTGACATTGCTGCCACCACAGCGGTCTCGCTGCAGCGGTACCACAGCCGCTGTAGCGGTACTGGTGGCAGCACTACGACCAGTCTTCTTCCCAACTGTTTTCCATGAATTGCTTCTTTCCCAACTAGAGGCTCATTCTCTACCATGCTCATCACAACGACGGCAGCATCCTATCAAACTTATTTCAACAGTTAACAATTCCACATTGCAACCATCCATACGAACAATATTCACCAATCCTAATAATGCAATATTAACCGCAGCACATTCAGGTCATTACGAAAAGTATAACTATCCTAATTCTCAAGCTTCAACTCACGTTCAATAATAATCACAACCAGTCAATCATTCATTTATTTCTTCTTTTAAGCATGCTTACATGATTAATTATCCACGATTTCAATTCCAAAAGAATGACCCTATAGTCCTATACATAGAAAAATACATTGAATACACGTCAGAAGGTCAATTACATACACTTAATTTAGTCTCACATACACCCTTAAGCATAAACTAATTATTATTGCACTCTCTCTTCTAGGGGTTTTCTCATTACGGGGATATCACTCCCTTTTTTAACCCGATCATTCTCAAAATCACATAGATTTCAATTAGTCGGCTACAAGTTATCTAAGTTTCAGTCCTACCCATCAAAAACATATCTACCATACACACATATGTTTAACTAATCAAATTCTAACACCAGAGTGAATAAACCATAGCCTACCTGGGCACTAAGCTATTATCTGGCCATTCCCAACTACATGGTTGCATCAATTTCTTGAGTTCTTGTGGGGGTTCTTAGCTATGGAGGTTGAATCTTTACCTCTTGGACCTTCTTACTTTTTCAATAATCTATTTTTTTTATTTTTGGGGCATTTTTATTAAGCCCTTTTTGAGTTTTAAAATTCTAATTGGAACAGGATTGCAGAATTCTAGTCCACGTCACCCACTATAGCGAGCACCTTTACCGCTACAGCAGTTCTGTTATGGAGGGAAGTGTCCCACCGCGGCGGACACACACCTGGGTCTACCTGATTGTTACCTACCCCTTTCGAACTTGTTCTTCTCGTGTCCTTCATTTTTTGGGAATTTCGTTTCAAATTTTAAAAAAATTAAATTCACCCGCTCTTAGGTGGTCAGGCACTATAACAGTCGGACGGGTCGTTACATGTAATATCTAAAAATAAATAATCACATATTGTCATAGATTAAATCTCATGCATGAGTTACTAC
>JACEIK010000370.1:421526-435065 GCA_018107945.1 Datura stramonium | reverse complement strand
ATATATATAAATGTTTACATTTATGAAATGCACTGTTGTTGTTAACAAATGTAAATGACTAAAATGGTACTATTTCATAAATGAGAGGCTTGACCCCAAGGGAGTATCAAGGTGAGTGAATATTAATTATTGAGTGGCTCATTGATAACGCTCAAACCATACCTCCTGTCGAAGTATGAAGCGGATATTGTCAATAAAGAACTTAACTAGAGGTTGGGGTCGATCCCACAGGGAATATAGAAGAGCTAGACTAATACCGGTAAGTGAACTTGTTGGGTATTTACTCCAAATTGGGGGTTCTAAAGAAAGCAATAATTAAAATAAAATTGTCAAAACTTTGGTCGAAATCAAGAATGAAAGATAACTAGGGTTTAGCGTTCCCCATGGGTTCATAACTGCTTCAGGTATACATACGTGATCATCACCAATGCTCACTTGTAGAACTGATAACTTAGGTTCATCCAAACGACTGGTTCGTCCCTATTGAATGACTATACTCAATCACCAGGTCAAGTCTAAGGAGCGATTGCAAATTAACCGTTATTAATATGTCCCAATTTTAACTATCCTATGACCACAACTCAAAGTTAATACAATGATCATCAAGATCAAGGCTTTGTTGTAATTCTCTTTTCCTAATCTCTACCTCTCTAGGCTCAAGCAAGTAAAGAATTCGGCTAAGTCCTAATGTTGTACACGGTTAAGAAATGTTTAAGCATGAAGACAATATAATACAAGTATTTTGTATTGGTTTTGAATCACTTTTATGCAACCCTAGCTTGTTAATCCACCATGGTTCGCACAATCCTAGCTATGGAGGTTCTAGCCTCTCATAGTTGCAAGATTGTGATTTGCATTCATAATTAAATACATAAATTAATACTTACAATTATGGATAAGAGAAAAACTTCTTTGTATAAATTATCAAAATCCTTAAGAACAAAATATGAAAATCAAGAGAAAGTCAAGAAAAGGTTGATCACAAGTTGAACAACTCAATTCTATCTTCTAACCTCAATTCTCACGTCCTCTAATCAGTTCTAATTTGTTATAACTATCTCTTACTGATTTCTTATGAAAATAAAACATAAAACGTATTTATACAGACATAAAAATCTTTTTCCTAGGCTAATAGGGTGAATTTCGATAACTGAAGCTGCCTGCATCACGGCTTGTGCTATGACCCGTAGCAGGTATGTACGGTTCGTACCTGCTTCTCGTATGTCATTGGCTGGCTAAAATTTGGCTAAGTATTGGACCTTGGTATGAATCGTATATGCTTCCTATGATTTGTACTGAGCTTCCGTGGCTTGACTCTGAGACTTTGGAATTTTTCTGAAGTTCTTCACGAGTGCTATGGTAGACTCGTACCTTGATGCCATGACTTGTACTGTCTATCCATATCAGGAGTCAGCCTCTTGTCCAAATCTTCTAAATCTTTCCATGACTTCTACACTACGGCCCGTACAAGCATTGTACTACTCGGACTGTGAGTCATATGATGCACTCTTCATCCTTAACCTTCTGAAACTTCTCACAACCTGCAGTACGGCTCGTAGCACCATCCTACGGCTCGTACAGAGAACTGTGACTTAAGCCTATTTTCTGTACTTTCAGGCTATCTTTTGCACATTCTTGCTCTAACACCTATTTATCATGTAACCAAAGAAAAAGTGCATTATATCCATATAAATATACTTAAGTCCATGCTATTTTCTTAATTTTGAGCGTCGAAAGTGTTGTAAACTCACATCACATCAACACCCTCAACTTAAGACTTTTGCATGTCCTCAGGTAAAGAAAAAGACAAACTAAATATGACGCTCAACTAGAAAATAAACCTAGGATACTACAACCAATACTAACAAAACTTTCACAATACATTCAACAATTTTATGACCCTTTTCCATGAACCAACATCAGCTAACGTACCACAAGCAACCACAAAACATGCTAAACAGGGATCAAGACATGTCATCTAGCTATCAACAGGCAATCAAGTCATCACCGATGCTTTTCACATAGACCAATGGTAAAAGTAAACATAATTCATGTACCCTCACAACAAATGAAGTCCCCACTCACAGATATAGTATCAAATATTGCATGGGACTAAACAAGCAAGGAGCTCACTCTCACAAAGAAACCTCAAGTACTATGTATCATATACCATAGGCTTGCCCTTATTTTCTCTGCTTTAGTTTATCAGATGGTCGGATTAGAATCACTATAGGACTTGTTGTGGCTTGTAATGTAGGCTTAAGGGCTGGACATGATAAATATGAAAGATTTTATGAGTGACTATCCCTTCCTTTGCACTACATACCTTGGCTTCACCATTCACCTATTTCACCCTTTATGCTTTTCATTTCTTTCTTCCCTTTTCACCTCTTTTATGTGCATTTGTATGGGTGTGGTGTATTTTCAACTTTTTCCAACATTTTTTCTTTTGAATTCTCTTTTTCAAGATTTTCAAATTTTTTTCATCTCTCTTTTTTTAATTTTTAACACCATACGTCATTTTTAACCTTTTCTCTTCTCTTTCCCTTTTTATCGTTCTCACCATATATGAACCCCTACTCTAGCCACCCTCAACTTAGGCATTTTTCCTATGTTGAGGTTCACAATATCCAAGGAAGGACCATGGCCAAAACAGGTTCATTATAAACAAGTGGGTACGGTTAATCGGTTCATCAAAGAAAAATGGTGTATTAAAGGCTCAAAATTGGGATCAAGAGAATTATATAATTTTGGTAGGGTTATTTAGGCTAAAATGAGCTTAAAAAACAGCCTATGATCATATCCTTACCAACCATCCTTAGCCTATACAAAGACCAACCATGATCACTCATGGCACATGGCTTATATTCACCTTACCTGTCTGATTTACACATGGCTTAATAAGACTCCTCATGCTAATAAACTAAATGACATCAAAAGATCCACAGAAATCATGCATGCAGTCATAAATACATAACTAATGCATTAAAATATTTTTAAATAGGGTCAATTTTTTCAAAACTCAAAACTAGTGCGTTTTCATTGGCTGAGTACTCCTAAGTTTCTAAATAAACAAAAATAAAAAATAAGAAATAAAAATCTTAAACATGCTGGTTCTACTAGATAACATATCCGAGGGAAAAGAAACACGACAAGAAAAACCCTCGGACGAATAAAAAATCCCAAAAATCACAAGTACAACCCCTCCCCTTTTGGAAAATTAAGCTTCATCTCCAAAGAATGAACTAAAAGAACATAGGGAAGGGAACATACCTGTGGCGCTCTAGGCGCTCATGTCGTCCTGCTGAGGAGGTATCTCTACTGCAATCATGGCGCTAGCGGTGGCCGCGACACTCAATGAAGTATTCATAGGGGGAGTGGTTACCCCCTCAGTAGTCTTGGATGCTTCTACAGTCTCTGTGTCAATCGGGGCTGAAGGTGGCTCACCTGAAGGGTCACAACCACTGGCAAGATCGGGCTGAGTCATAGTGGAGCTTCCTGCTCCTCTAGCTCGCTCCTGTAGCTCTGACATATGTGAGTCACGAGTATGCAAGATCTCTGCTCTGGCCCACTTGCATTTTTTCCTTTCCTTCTTCCTTCTCTTTCTCAAACTCTCCTCTCCAACATCCTCAGAAGCTCTTTTCTTTCCCTTATCTCCAGCAGCTACCGTCGGCTCCTAATATGCCGCTAGATCAATCTCCTTATTGGGTTCTACATTGAAATCTGGTAGAGTTGGGGCTGCTATGACTTTCGATTGTTGTGATGACAACTCAGCTACTTGGCTCTGAAGAGTCCCCAACTCTTCACAAAGACTGCTGGTGTCCATCTTCTCCGCCATCCGCACATTGAACTGGCTCTCAAATCCATCCAAGCGAGCATGTAGAGCATGAGCTGCTGTATCTATCTCCATTTTGACCCATGGCTTTACGTTTTCCATCATATATTGAATTTTTCATTCAACCATGGTCAACCATTTGGCCAGTTTCTGTAGAAAGTTGTGAGGCACCAAAATATGCCCTACTAGAGTCTGAGTCTGCAGGCTAGGCTATGGTGCAGCTGAAGTGCTAGGAGCTGACTCTAAATAATCGGCATCTGTAGCCGGTGTCTTGCTCTGCTCCTATAAGGTGGGAAAATTCACCTGTGGGCCCCCTCCTGGCTAGACTAATGGAATTGTGGTGCGAATCCTAGCTCGGCTTACTGGGTTCATCTCATCCCCGATAAGGCCGATGTCTGCAATCCTCTAGCCTCCGATCAAATGCTCCTCACCCTGTCATATTGGCACCCATGCCTCTGTGCATAGTCTGATACAATACTCGGGAATGGGATCGTGGTGCTCACTCCCACCGCCCGGTCTCGTATCTCCTCTACGATAATCCTCGGGATGTTGATAAGATAACGAGACATGAGGCATGCCACCAAAGCTGCTCTGTCAGCACTTAATGTGTTGTCGTTGACCGTGGGTGCTAACCGGTGGTGTACTATTGTCTAGCAAGCTTTTTCTATGAAGTTAAGCGAGTTCTTTGTCACCTGCTTTCAACCAGTAACCCACTAAACTTCTTACTTATTCTCAACAATCGCACCTGCCAACCATTGCAGCTGCCTCTGCCTTTCCTGCAAGCCCAAATTCCTGATCTACTCCACCCTGTAGTCATACTCAGGCATCATCCGTGTGGGCACGAACTGTGGTCCATATAGAACCTGAGATATGGTCTGCTCTGATATGTATACCTCTCATCCTCGGACCAACACACTCTCTAGTTGGGGCTGGTCTTTTATTTTCTGCCCCTCCTTCGCCTTTTGCTCCATGGTGGCCAAATAGTTGGTGTAGAACTCCCGGACCAATTATGTGGTATATTGAGCTGGAGTCTTGGCCATCCACTCGAAACCATAGAAGCTGAATATCTGCTTCATCTCCTCAACTTCATTCAGTGAGTTTGTGAGGATCCGCGGTTTTTCCTGTATGCTCTGCCTTGACTTGTTTTTGGTAGTGAGAGAAATGCCCTGCTCATAGATTTCTCTAGCTCCCCGCACTCTCCATCGGACTATGCGGTTCTCTTTGGATAGGGTCTGTACTTGTGAAGCATTTGGAACCTCCTCCTCTAAGTCATTGTTGCCACTTACATCTCTGGATTGGGTCTCCTCAGACCCTTCTTCTGCATTTGAGTCATTTCCTGACTCCTGATTACCTTCTCTAGCTCCCTCCTCAGACTGGGGAGCTTGGCAAGATGTGGCAGTAGTTTCTTCAGCTTGTGCTTTTTCTTTTGCCCTAGTGGTTCTGATTCCATCAGTCTCTGAAGTATCTACCGGGTAATCCTCGACTGAACCACTAGGGGAGTCGCCTGCTCACTCAGCCTCGGACTCAGATGTTTCATCAAGTAATGTTCTCCGGGTAGTTGCTTTAGATTCTTTGCGTTTCATTGTCATTGTTCCTATAGAGAGGAAAGCTAGAATTCCATATTTGAGAAAGAAGAACTACAAAAGAAAATTTTCAGATTCTCAACATGGGTCGATAGTACGGGTCGTACCATGGAGGTACGACTAGTATGAAGGCCCAGAAACTCTGCATGCATATAACGACTCACAGGTACGACTCGTACCACAAAGGTATGACGCGTACCTTGAGTCGTCTGATAAATCCCCAACACTACCATTTTCTCTGTATTTTTCCACGACTCATGGTACGCCCCATAGGTCGATTCCACAAGTCGTAGGAAGGACTCTTCTTCCTCATCCGGCTTAGCCCTATTCAGGTCTTGGGTACGAATGCACAGTATGACTCGTAGTGACAAACCACGAACCGTACTGTGTTTCATACCACTTTCTTTACTTATTCAATTTTGTTCAATTTGCACAATTTTTTTTCACAATTTGGGTACTAAGATTTCCCCAGGTCTAGGCATATCATTCAATCAATTAACCACTACTCATTCCCTCCCCTTTTTAGTCACTACCTGTAACTCAAATTTGAAAGGCTTCAATTCACAAGTTTATTCCAACAAAAATATAATCTTTTCACAGTCTTACATGGTTCAATAACACCCCTGACCCTTGTATCTTTCAGATTTTTCGAGCAAAAAACCACGACTCAGAGGAATGTTGACAGTTATGACCTCAAGCAACTAAGTTTTTCGATATTCAATGCAATACTTACTTGTTGCTTTATTTTCTTCGACTGGTAATCATGAATGTAGGTTGAGATGCACTTAATTTGAGCAAGAAATTGCTCGTAGATTCTTTGCTTTTGAGTTACGGGTATGAGGGTTTTGTAGGTAGGGCTCATGGTTTTAATTTTGTTTACGTGGGAAGAAGGGTCATGTGAGGTCTAGGGTTTAAAATAAGAAAAAGGGCAGATGTGAAAGCATGGGTCGAGTCGGGTAAGTTTAAAAATTTTGACCCTCACGACTCGTACCATGAGTCATAGGAAGGCCGTACGACTCATCCCTTGGGCTCGTAATTCAGAGTTTTGAAAACTTACCTAGGGACCTATGAGTCGTACAAAGTGGGTACAGTCCGTGTGATGACTCGCAGGTCTTTGCTTTAAAACACATCTCTGAACCTCAACATGCCTCCTACTACGGCTCGAAGTATGCTGTCATGAGTCGTACTGAGAATCGTAGCAGCTGCCTTTTCAGCAGTTCTTCTTCCTCCTGTTTTTGTTTTCCCCGCACACTCAGCACACATTAGTTCAACAACTTGGTTTGCCTCCCAAGAAGCGCTTGATTTAATGTCGCGACACGACGTAGGTGGCACGGTTACTTAGACTTCACCAAGCCACCACTTGGGTTGCCTTCCAAGAAGCGCTTGATTTAACGTCACGGCACGACACAAGTCTCTTGACTACTCAAAATTTGTTAAGTGACTCATATTCATCCTCTACTGCTGAGATTACGCTAAATTCCTTCGGTTACTGCATTGACCGACAGATGTTGAAAGTGACCTCTTCTTTGTTTAGTCTAAACTTCAGCTGGCTAGCTTCCACATCTACTAAGGCCCTCCCAGTCACAAGGAATGGTCGCCCCAGAATGATGGGGACCTCATAATCAACCTCGCAATCAAAAATCACGAAGTCGGCTAGGAATATGAATCTGTTCACCTTAACCAGTACATCGAACAGGATCTCCATTGGCTTCTTCACAGTTCTGTCGGCCATCAATAGTCGCATAGTGGTCGGTGTTAGGGCTCCTAAACCCAATTTCTTGAATACTTCCAAGGGAATCAGGTTGATGCTTGCTGCCAAATCACAAAGTGCCCTTGCGAACTTGACATTGCCTATGGTGCACGGAATAGTGAAAGCACCTGGGTCTTCTTTCTTTTGAGCTAGGACCCGTGTAGCTATGGCACTACAGTGATGTACATTGTGTATCGGCTCATATCTTACGTACCTCTTTTTCGTCACCAAGTGCTTCATAAACTTACCATATCCCAGCATTTGTTCCAATGCCTTAACCAATGGTATGTTCACAATAGTTGCTTAAGCATGGAAAGGAATTTCTGGAACTTGCCATTTTCCACATTTTTCTTCATTTTTTGAGGGAAAGGTGGCGGTGGTCGCGGGATAGCTCTGTGTACTTGAGTTGCTCCTTGATCAATGTCAGGTTCTTTCTCACCTATCGGGGCCTCTGGCAACTCCACATTCTCCATCTCAGCACTCTTCTCATTCTCCTCAATCACTCTCTATTTCTTCCGTTCAACTACAACTGGAAAAGGGGGTCAACTATGGTTTTACCACTCCTAGTCATCACCGCCATGTAGTGGCCATCATTTTTTGGGTTCTTGACGATGTTTCTAGGCAGTGTACCCTTTTTTCTAGGGTTCAGTGATGCTGACAGTTGCCCAAACTACTACTCAATCTGCTTAATGGCGGTTGCATGAGATTCCACTCTCTGACCCATACTTTATATGTCACCACAGATCTCCTTCAATTGCTCATCAGTGGACCTCAACTTTTTCAGCATCTCGGCCATCATGCTCTCTAGCTTTGATTGCCCAGCCTCCCCCCTCGTGAATTGGGAGGCACATAAACTCCAGCCCGATCATTGCGGTAGCCATCATTTCTTCTCCATTCTCCATCTTGCTCACTACCGTGGCTCCTATGTCTGTACCCATTTTGGTTGTAGTTGTCTCTGTATTAGTTCCGACCTTGATTTTTAGAACCTTGGCGCCAATTGTCTTGTCCAGATGCTTGGGCATTAGCTGGAAAACCATCCACTTGGTTGTCTAGGAAATTTGCCTCTTCCTTGGAATCAGAGTGATCTGCTCCCGGCTCCATTCTTTATGTCCCCACTGCATTTACCTTTTTATCTCCTGCTCCCATGATGTGCTTTGTAAGCAAATCCAACGATGTGCGCATGTGAGCCAACTCCTGGTCGCGTTCTTCTTCCTTCCTACATTGGTCTGCAGTCAAACCAACAGCATATGTACCGACCGCTGCATCTTCCTCCCTAGTATACCAAGCCCTGTTTGTCTTGATCACCCTGTCAAGGATAGTAGCAGCTTGCTCCTAGGTGTGACTCATCAATGCTCCTCCTGCCACTGTGTCTGCAATAGCTTTTCACTATTATTTAAAGACCTATAAAAAATTTCCAACAAATCATCAGGGATCTTATGGTTTGGGCACTTAGTCAACTTATTTTTTAACCTCAGCCAGTTTTCATGAAGTGCCTCAGTATTGAGTTATCGGAAATTGTAGATCTCATCCTTTAGCTGCAACATTCTGGAGGGCTGAAAGAATCTCTCTAAGAAGGCCTGCTTGAGTTCCCTCCAGTTGGTTATGGAGTCGTTGGGCAACTCCGATAACCATAAAGTGGCTTCCCCTGATAGAGAGAAGGGGAAAAGTTTGAGCCTAATGGCATCTTGGCTAACTCCGGGAAACCTGTACGCCTTGCGTATTCCTACGAAGTTCATAAACTGCAGGTTGGCATCATCCGTTGCATGATCACTGAACACCCCTTTCATGTTTAACAATTGAATCATGGTGCTCGTGATGTCGAACTTGGCCCCAGCGGGCAATGGTGGTGGCACAATTGCTCCAATTGACCCAACTTCATCAATGTCTGGGTCCTCATCACTGAAAAATTGAGGGGCAAGTCTATAACCTCTGTTTCCCCTCCCATGTCGACTAGCATTAATGACCTCTTCTCTGGCATCTTCTGCATCCTGAAGTCAGCCTTGCCGAGCTAGCTCAGCTTTCCTAGCTTCCTCAGCTATGCGGGCATATCTTTGTTCCTTGTTTTCCATCCTGTGCAGTGTTCGTTCAATTTTTGGGTTCAATGGAATCAGGGGGTCTCCACTATTCCGAGTGCTTGGCATTCATCGGAAAACAACCTGTGGGTATCAAAAACAAAAAGAAAACATAATTAAGGAAATAACTACCATAAAGTCAAATACAAGCAAATAATCCAGTCTTAACCATATTCTCTAGCAGCGGTGCCACTTTTTGATAACGCTCAAACCATACCTCCTATCGAAGTATGAAGCGGATGTTGTCAATAAAGAACCCAACAAGAGGTTGGGGTCGATCCCACAGGGAATATGGAAGAGCTAGACTAATGCCGGTAAGTGAACTTGTTGGGTAGTTACTCCAAATTGGGGGTTCTAAAGAAAGCAATAATTAAAAAAATCAATTGTTAAAACTTTGGTTGAAATCAAGAATGAAAGATAACTAGGGTTTTGCGTTCCCTATGGGTTCATAACTGCTTCGGGTATACATACGTGATCATCACCAATGCTTACTTGTAGAACTGATAACTTAGAACATTTTACATTGCCATGGACCAGAGTGAAGTAGCAACAATTCTGGTTTTCGGAGTTCCTATTCAATATATTAGCACAAGTAATCCTCCGCTAGGTTTATATGATAGAAATGCATTGATAGATCCAAACGTCTGGTTTGTCCCTATTGAATGACTATACACAATCACTGGGTCAGGTCCTCATGTGAGATTGCAAATTAACCATTATCAATATGTCCCAAATTTAACTATCCTGCGACCACAACTCAAGTTAATACAATGATCATCAAGATCAAGGCTTTTTTGTAATTCTCTTCTCCTAATATCTACCTCTCTAGGCTCAAGAAAGTAAAGAACTCGACAAGTCCTAACGTTGTACACAGTCAAGAAATGTTTAAGCATGAATAAAATACAATACAAGTGTTTTGCATTGGTTTTGAATCACTTTTATGCAACCCTAGCTTGTTAATCCACCATGGTTCCCACAACCTTAGCTATGGAGGTTTTAACCTCTCATAGTTGCAAGATTTTGATTTTCATTCATAATTAAATATATAAATCAATACTTACAATTATGGATGAGAAAAAACTTATTTGTATAAATCAGCAAAATCCTTAAGAACAAAATATGAAAATCAAGAGAAAGTCAAGAAAAGGTTGATCACAAGTTGAATAACTCAATTCTATCTTCTAACCCTTAATTATCACATCCTCTAATCAATTCTAATTTGTTCTATCTATCTCTTACTGATTTCTTATGAAAATAAAACATAAAACGTATTTATACAGATATAAAAATCCTTTTCCTAGGCTAACAGGGTGAATTTCCATAATTGAAGCCGCCTGCGTCATGACCTGTCCTACGACCCATAGCAGGTATGTACTGGTCATACCTGCTTCCAGTATGTCATTGGCTTGCTGACATTTGGCTAAGTGTTGGACCTTGGTACGACTCGTATATGCTTCCTACGAGTCGTACTAAGTTTCCATGACTTGACTCTGAGACTTTGCAATTTTTCTAAAGTTCTTCATGAGTGCTATGGTACAACTCGTACCTTGATGCCACGACTCGTACTGTCTATCCGTATCAAGAGTCAGCCTCTTGTGCAAATCTTCTGAATCTTTCCACGACTTCTACACTATGGTCCGTACATGCATTGTACGACTCGTACTGAGAGTCGTATCATGCACTCTTCATCCTCAGGCTTATGAAACTTCTCACGACCTGTAGTACGACTCGTAGCACCATCCTACGGCTCATACTGAGATCTGTGACTTAAGCCTATTTTCTGTACTTTCAGGCTATCTTTTGCACATTCTTGCTCCAACACCTATTTATCCTATAACCAAAGAAAAAGTGCCTTATATCCATATAAATATACCTAAGTCCATGCTATTTTCTTAGTTTTGAGCGTCAAAAGTGTTGTAAACTCACAACACATCACTCGTGTCCGAGGGAAGCATCCAGACGAGCATATGAGTTGGAGCGGGTACCACGCTGGTATAGTACATGGATTTCTAGAGTCCCCTGCAGGTCATCACTGGAAGAACAGAAACAAGACCCTCTGGCATGTGTATATGCTGATTGTGTGATTGACTGTTTATGGTGAGATGGAGAAGGCATGTGTTCTTCATGTCATCTTTGGTTTTCGTGTTATGTACATTATGTTATATTGTATTGTCATTATATGCAAACTAAATGTATGAATAATGTGCTAAGAAGTTGTGTTAATTACAGTTATGTTATGTGATGTTGATAATGAAGAACATGTCTCTAGTTCTAAGTGTGACTTGTCACAATGTCGGAACTTGATGTGGGGATTTCGTTGTGATTTCTTGTTGAACTCGTAAGTGATACTTGGTGATGTTAATTGTTGTCCCTAAGTGTGTGTTATCTGAGAGATTTGGTGGAATATGTGAATGATGAAACTGATGAGCTAAAAACTGGCAAAGTGCAACAAGTTGAGCTACTGCTTAAGGTAGTAACGTTGCAGCGGAATCCTTTTCGCCGCAACGAGATGGTTGTAACGGTCAAGTGACCATTACAGCGAACGGCCTAATCTAGTGTGCAGGCCGGCTGTTCCCTGAGTAGAGTTAGTGTGTCCGAAAACATTTTGTATGTTCTTTTTATGTGGAAGACTGGTCTTGTATTAATATTACTATGTATACTTTTTATTATTTAGGGTTGGCCGATGATTCCTACCAGTACTGCGTTATGTACTGGCCCTATCACTGCACTTCTTTCTGAATGCAGAGTTCGAACTCGGCAGTTTCTGACGTGCTCACCTATAAAGCAACAACAGAGTTTGAGATGTGAGCTGATAAAGGAGGAAACACTACTCTCCCGTCGAGGATGTCTTCCTTTTTCCAGACATTTGATTTCTTTTCCTATTTTAGACTTAGCATTTCTTAAAGTTATAAGAAGACGACTGGTGCAATGACAATCAGGTCTTTGGTTTAATATTGAAGTCTGTTTCAAATCTTTTGCTCTTGTTAATTAATTCAGTTTGTTTTACTTTAGTAAAAAATTTCATTATGAATGATCAATTTTGGGTAACGTTTTGGAAATCGTCGGATCGCCCATCGGGGGGTTCGTGTAGGTGCCAGTTATGTCCATTTGGGCATGCCAATGGCATGTATGTTTAGGACATGTTAATTATAAAACCTTGCATAAAATGATTAATTTGAAAATATTTCCAAAATTTGATTTTGATAATTTAAAATATCAAATATATGTTGAATCAAAATATATTAAACATCTTTATAAGTCAATCGAAAGGAATTCTATTTTATACTTAATTCATACAGATCTTTGAGACATGAAGTCAATATCGTCTCGCGTTGGAGAGAAATATTTCATACTTTTTATTGACGATCGCACACAATATTGCTATGTATATATACTTAATAGTAAAGATGAAATAATTGTTGCATTCAAGCAATTCAAAAGTGAAATTGAAACACAACTTAAATAAAAGATTAAAATGATAAAAAGTAATAAGGGCGGCGAATATGAATCTTATTTGAAAAAATATATTTGAAATATGACATTGTATATCAAACAACCACCTCTTATTCATCACAACTCAATGATATTGTAGAAAGAAAGAATCAAACATCAAGGAAATGATGAATGTCATGTTTGATCATTTTTGGTTTATCCAAAAACTTGTGAGGGGAAGTTATTCTTAAAATTAATAAAATAGTTAATAGAGTTTTTCATAGAAAAACACAATCTATTCCATATGAAAACAAAAAAAAGAAGAATATCCAACTGATAACGCTCAAACTCACACTTCTTAACAAAGTATTAAACGGATGTTGTCAATAAAGAACCCAACTAGAGGTTGGGGTCGATCCAACAGAGAATACGGAAGAATGTAGAAGAACGCTAGTGATTAAGCTTTTTAGTTAATTATTTTCTAAGAGAGGGGAATTGGTAAAAGTAATAAATAACAATGTTGAGAAAATGTGAAGGTTGATTCCAAATTTATGCAACTAACTAGGGTAAGTGTTCCCCATGACTTCATAACTAAAAGGCATTTTATACTAGTGATCTATTCCGGTGCTTAGCATGCAATATCAGTAAGTTAATTTCACCTAGATGGTTGGTCCTTTATTTAGATGATTATCACCACGCAACTTGGTCCGTCTACGGGTGTATTCTTTACTAACCCTTACCCTTGATATCGGATTAGCTATTCCCGAACAAGGTCAAGCTATTAGATGAGGGTTGATAGCCTCAAATCTCCGTTGTTAATCCCTTTTCCCATTCATTACCTCCTTGGTCCAGTAAGTAAGAATAAGG
>JACEIK010000370.1:366313-380719 GCA_018107945.1 Datura stramonium | reverse complement strand
ATACTGGAAGAATGAGACGAATCTCAATACCAAATTCGAAGTAAAAGGATAACTTTTAATACCAATATTAGTCATACTTAAACTTAACGGAACACGGCTGAAAACATATTATTTCCCGAGAGTTCAGAAGGGAGAAATGCTTACTTGAAGCCTGTGATCGTATAGAAATCAGCTTGAAGTAATTTGGACAACTTTGGCTCGGCAGGGTTACAGTTCGCCGGGCAAATTTCACAAAAATAACTCCGTAGTAATGCTCCCTATAGGCTTAGAACTCCAAACCCAAAGTTAATTTGAATTTGGACACCGTTTGCTAGCGTAATTGGATGAAAAATGATCGATTTCCTCGCTTCTTACTCTTTCTGGCCGAAGATATACTTGGAAAATGATTCAATTAAAGTGAAGGGCCTATATATACTAGGGAGGTTTGTGGAAGGGGAGGCGCGACGCGCCGCCCATAGCGCCAAAACACAGGTGCGACACGCCGCCCATTGCGCTGAGGTAGAGGCGCGACGCGCAGGCCGTAGCTCCAAGCCGCCTGGCGCGGTGCGGAGCCCAGTGCGCTGGGCCTCCGGTCCTGGCCTCTGGCTCGCTCGATTCCGTGCTCTTCCGTTCATCCCCCGAGCCTTTTCCCGTACGCGTCATACTCTAAAATTCTCAATATACGTACGCATGCGTCCGTCACACGATACAACTTACGGGGTGTAACTTCCAGAGTATTACAATATCTCCCCCTTGGGAACATTCATCCTCGAATGTAGGAAATAAGCAAAAAACAGAACATGCAACTATCATATTCAAATACTGATCATTCAAACCAAAAACCAACGGAATGACTACCTCCGATTCAAACCACATAGCTAATCTGATTTCATGATTTACATACACATCCATATACATAAAAGAATCTTGAACACATGAATTGAACATGAAACTAAATAGAGTCATAGAGCAAAACTGATACCTCAAGTTGGAACTGAGTCGGCAGAGAATAACTGTGGGTATTTAACCATCATATCCGCTTCGGCTTCCCACGTAGCTCCTTCAACTTGCTGATTTCTCCATAACACTTTAAATGAAGCTACTTCTTTGTTCCTCAGCCTCCGAACCTGACGATCCTATATTTAAACTGGAACTTCCTCAAAGCTAAGGCTATCCTTTACTCAACCGCTGTCCACCAAGACTATTAAGGCTGGGTCTCCCACACATTTCTTCAAATGTGACACATGAAACACAGGATGCACGAAAGATAACTCTGAGGGTAAGTCTAACTCATACGCCACCTTACCAACTCTCCTCATAATCCACTAGGGACCAACATAGCGGGGACTGAGTTTTCCTTTTTTTCCCGAACTGCATGACTCCCTTCATGGGAGATACTTTCAGAAATACCCAATCGTCCACCTCAAACTCCAACTCTATCCTCCTCACATCAGCGTATGACTTTTGACGACTCTGAGCTGTTTTCAGCCTGTCCCTTATCAACTGAACCTTCACTATAGCCTCATGAACTGAATTTGCCCTATAATTGTTGCCTCACCTACCTCAAACCAACCGATGGGCGATCTAAACCTTCTCCCATAAAGAGCCTCGAACGGTGCCATCTGGATACTGGAGTGATAACTGTTATTATAAGCAAACTCGATCAGGGGAAAGTGATCATCCCAAATACCTTTGAAGTCCATTACACATGCTCTCAACATATCCTCGAGAGTCTGGATTGTTCATTCTTCTTGGCCATCCGTTCGATCCTGGGAAAAGGATACCTGTTCTTAACGGTGACCTTATTTAACTGTCAATATTCAGTGCACATCCGGAGCGAACGATCCTTCTTCCGGACAAATAAAACTGGTGCACCCCATGGAGACTTACTGGGCTGAATAAAGCCCTTATCTAATAGGTCCTTCAACTGATCCTTCAACTGTTTTAGCTCAGCTGGAGCCATCCTATAGGGTCGAATAGATATAGGCTACGTGTTGAGAAGAAGGTCAATGCCGAAATCAATCTCCCGCTTGGGAGGAACACCTAGCAAATCATCAGGAAAAACCGCTGGATACTCACGTACTACTGAAATTGACTGGATAGTCGGGGTTTCAGACTCAACATCCTTAACTCTAACTAGATGGTACATGCAACCCTTAGAAATCATCTTCCTTTCTTTAAGGTAGGAAATGAATCGACCTACAGGTACATCTGAACTACCCTTCCATTATAAGACTGGCTCACCCAAAAATCTGAACTCTACTTCCCGGGATCTACAATTAACTGAAGCATAGCATGCAAATAGCCAATCCATGCCAAGAATAACATCGAAATTAGTCATGGCTAGATCTATCAAATCTGCTGAGGTGACCTTATGAAGGACTGAGATTGGGCAAAACTCTATACACCGTCTCGCTATAACTGAGTCACCTATTGGAGTAAAAACTGAGAAGGGTTCTGACAAAATATTGAGACTGACTCCGAAGCTACTGGCCACATAAGGTGTCACAAAAGACAAGGTAGACCTTGGATCTAGCAAAGCATATACATCAATATGAAAAACAAGCAACATACCAGTGACCACATTCGGGGAGACCTCCTACTCCTGACGGAATGCTAAAGCATAGAATCTGTTCTGGCGCTGACCGCCAGCTGTGCTAGTAGATGTCCCCTGATGTGTTGAGCATGCGAGAGAGGCTGCTGAACTAGAAGCTAGGCCTCGGCCCCCAGCCTGATCCTGCCTCGCAGCTGGACAATCTCTAAGCATATGTTCGGCTGCCCACACCTGAAACAAGCACCTGAACCTGCCAAGCATTGGCCTGTGTGTCTCCGACCACATTTGCGACAAGCTGGGATGCTAGAATCTGTGGGTCTGCTTCTCTGACCCCTCAAGCCTGATGCTCTCCCTCTCTGAACATGCCTAGGTCGGGATGGAACACTCAATGTTGATGAAGCCGGGGTGGATGATCTCTGGTGAGTCTGCTAGTGGTGCCCACCACCGGACCTCTGCTGAGAGAATCTGTGGTCCTTGGTCCTCGCCCTCTTGGCCTCCCTCTCTCTCAAATATGCCAGCTCCATCTATTGGGTGTACAACACTATGCGAGGAAAGTCCATATCATGGTGAAGCATGGCAGTCCTGCAATCTTTGTCCAAATATCCTGCTATCCCATGGATGAATCTACTCACTCGCATCCTCTGATCGACTATCAACTCTGGGGCATATTTTGATAGGCGAGTGCACTCAAGGGCTTACTCTTGTACGGTTATTCTCCCTTGCTTCAAATTCACGAACTCAGCTATTTTAAAATCCCTCATCTCCTGAGGGAAGAACCGGTCTAGAAATGCAACATGGAACTCTTCCCAAGTGACTGTACCTGCTCCTGCGACCCTACTATCCTTCCATTAGCGAAACCAGATAAGCGCAACCTCTTTTATCTGATAAAAGGCCAACTCGGCGCACTCAACCCCATTCACCCCCATGACCTGGGTGATTTTTACAATCTCATCAAAAAACTCATGTGGGTCCTCATCTACCTTGGACCCAAGGAACTCCGGCGGGTTCATCCTCAAGAAGTATCTGACTCGAGCTGCTGCTGCATTACCATTTTGCAGAACATGCACAACGGCCTACTGATTGACTTGAGTGGTCAAGGCCTGCGCAAGCATCTGAATAGAGTCCCGGAACTCAGCATGGGCAGCCGGCTCCGGTGCCTGACGCTCCTGAACTGGTGGGGCTGGCTGATGCCAATAACCATTGCCATCCTCATGGCTTTCACCATCTCAATTACTCCTTCCATTCATTCTTCGAGGAGGCATGATTCTACAATCGCGAATAGCACGATATTAGAAGGATAGAAAGACTTTTCATTGCACGACATAGATCATGAAAGAAGGGAACATTTCCTAAACGTCTCGTATCCCCTTTGTCATAAGTGTGGCATGCTTCACACCCATGAAAAATACTCTACTTAACGCGACTTTCAGACACTATAGGACACTTCAAACCTATGGCTCTGATACCAAGTTTGTCACAACTCGAACGGAAGCCCGGATCGTAACACGGGACAAGGAGCCCCGAGAGACCCCAAGTCGACCCATAGCATAAGCATACATCAACTCAATCGAGAACTAAATAAACATCAATACAATCATAGCGGAAGTCTAACTTAAATATAACATACGAATATAAAATCCGAAGTTGAATACATACATATGTCTGAATAGCCTCTAAACATGATTAGCTGATGGAACAAAACCCCAACTAACTCAACAAGCTGAAAAATGAAATACATAAGGAAAAGATAGATAGTTTGATCCTCAGAAGATGAGGACTCACCAATAAGCAAATGGTAACTCCGACAACTGACTACAAATCGGGGCTGATCCTGGGAGCTGGGTCCTGTATCATGAAATGATACAGCATAGAGTATAGGGCCAGTACATGGAATGTACCGAGTATGCAAGGTAAATAAATTCGCTTAAGTAAAACAAATCCTTTAAAGCATTTCATAACATATCACAAGCTTTCAAATCTGAGAGGAGAGCTTGCATGCATTCCATCTAAAATCATAATCTTTTCATAGCATGACAATGCATAACTTCATAACATCATAACTGACTCAAAGCCGAAATATGACATTTATAAGAAAAGCTGAAGAATGAGTCAAATCTTGCTTTTAGAACATGCATGTGTAAAATAATAACCATGAGTAATGAATATGCAAATATGAATCATATAGACAATGGGAGACTCGTCACTTAACCAACATACCACGATAGAGCTTACGTGGTCCCGACTATTACACTCAAGTGGAAAGAGCCGTCCAAAACCTTGTCAGGGCTAAGGACGCTACCATGATATCGATATCAAGTTCATGGGTCATTCGGGCCGGGGATAGCTCACAAGGGAGGTCCCAATAATATAATAGTATCAACCTACGTTGGCGCATAGTTCTGAGGCATAGGATGATCGACCCTTAGCCTGCTCGGTGCTAAACTCTTCTCCCAAAACATGCAATGCTATACATCATATATAACGAAGCTCAACATCATCTATTGACGAAGCTCAATGATCAAATACATCTCAAATATGAAATCATGCATATGAGAAGCTTTAGTTCAAACATACCATAAGCTAAAAACATACTTGGGAGCCTTTGCTCCAAAACCCATGTGGTAAGCTATGCATAGGAAGACTTAATTCAAAAAATACCACAAGAAAGAATATAAAATTTGGGAGTCTTCGCTCAAAAATAATGTGGTAAGCTTAGATCGTGAAAATCATCATTTAAACTTAACATGTGGGCATGGCCCAAAGCTTTATCATACTTAGAAATACACAATTCTCATCGAAAATAATATTATAGACGTAGGTAGCTTCAAATCATGCTTTTCATCATAATATCTCATCATTATCACACATTCATCATCATTCTCTTCTTTCATGAATTTCTTATCCATGGCCTTTAATTTCATAAAACTAGAAATAAAATTTTGATTGAAAACAATTTAAAATCTGCCCATGCTTCACAATTCATCAATCTAATTGTACCCATGTATATAAATTGAAGAATTATGCAATTAGGTGAAAACCCCATAACTTGATCATAGGAATTTCTCATACTTAGATAGAGGTTGGGCATGGTGGTGGAAGGAAACACCCACTCATAACCCTACATACCTGGAAGGGATTGATTCTACCACTTCTTTGATTGCCCAAGAGGAATTTGAATGAAAACCTTGAAGAATTGCTCTAGATCACCTCATCAACCTCTCAATCTTGCATGCATGGAAGAAATAACTTAGAATAGGTTTTTCCCCTCCTAAAACCCACTGAAACGAGCCTTAAATGACGTAGTATAAGTCCTTAGGACATAAGAATGACAAAAATACCCTTACTGATCACGCAGAAAAACTACTCACTGGACCAAACAATGGACAATCCAACGGGTCGTTGGAGGGTACCATGACCTGCGGTATCTGTCTATGCTATGCACTGTCCAGGATTAGGCCTTGGCTTAAACAACAATTGAAACAACGATTTGTTCTTACCTTCAACCAGTTTAAGCAGTTTTAAAGTTTTAACTCCTGAGTCTAATCTTAGGCACTTCTGGGGTATTACACTTATGAGTTGGAGTTTACTTTAGAATTAGCTTTTGTGCATCCTGTGTTCTATGTGTCACTCTTGAAGAAGTGTTTGGGTGATCCAACTCTAGTTGTCCTAGTAGACAATGTTGGTGTCAAAGACAACCTCAGTTATGAGGAGTTCCGGTCGAAATACTGAATTGTCGGGTTTGAAGGCTAAGGAATAAGGAAGTAGCATCAGTTAAAGTGTTATGGAGGAATCAACAGGTTGAGGGAGCTACATGGGAAGCCAAAACAGATATGATGGCTAGATACCCACATTTATTCTCTACCGGCTAAGTTCCAGCTTGAGGTATCAGTATATGCCTAAAACTCAATTTAGTTTTCATGTTCAGTTCATGTGTCCAAGTTCCTTTTATGTATATGGATGTATGTATGATTTGTGAGTCAATTCAGCTATGTAGTATGAATCGGAGGTAGTCATTCCATTAGTTTTCAGTGTAATTGATCAGTACTTGAGTATAATGATTTTGTTTCTTTTCTTTTCTATATGTTTTCCACATTCGAGGATGAATGTTCTCAAGGGGGAGATATTTTTATACCCCGGAAGCCCAAAAATCAAACCCGAGAGTTGAAATGGAGAAAAAGTTGAAATTTGGCATCAAACTCAGAACGAGTCATGAGGAGACCTGTGAGATCAACTCACAAGTCATGATGTGACTCGTGAGGAGGCCAGGCGATGAGCTTAAGAAGATAGGGAAATGGAATCCCAACGGAGATGACCACGACCCGTGGTCAGGCCCCACGAGTCATTGGGTCAGTCGTGGGAGTGATGCTTGAGTAAAGAGGAAAATGAAGACAGTGTACTATATGGGAGGACCCCATAAGGCATGGTCAGCCCCCACGATTCATGTGGTGAGTCGTAATCAAGCATGAAATAAATTTGTTGAGGCCAAGGCAGTGTAAGTCACGGATGGTGACCACGACTCGTGCTCACCAGGAACGAGTCGTTATGTTATCCGTTTTGAGCCTTGAAGACTTGAGAAGCAGTGAACCTCACGAGCTAAGCCACGAGTCGTGACCCTTGACGACGAGTCGTTAGATCCCTCGTTGGGACCACCTGACAGTTATTTTTTGCAAATTTAGGAAGGGCTATTTCATAATTCCTAAGCTTCTAAGGCCTACACTACATCGTTTTGAGTTATCAATACTGACTTTTAAAGGGGTTAAGTTCATTTTAGGCCTTATTCATTCATGCAATGTAAGGTAGAATACTAGAGAGGTTGATCAAACCTAGCATTCATCAATTTCTATTCAATTTCCTATTGGGCATCTAAAGAAGTGTAAGAATCAGCTACCAACAGGTATGCAGGGTTATGAATGGGTGATTCATTTCACACCCATGCTTAATCCCTCTCTAAATAATGAATGATCTATGACTAATCTATGGGGTTTTAACCCAATGAATGAATTTCCTAATTCTTTACATGGGTATGATTTAAATACGTTTCTATTATTGAAATATGAAGCATGGGCGAGTTTTATAATGTTTTCAATTAAAAATCATATTTCTAGATTTATGAATGAAAAAGCCCATTGATGAGAAGTTCATGAAAGATGAGATTTGTGATGAATGTATGATGATGATGAGATATTATGATGGAAAGTATGTTTTCAAGCTACCCATGTTTATAATCATGTCTTTTATATGAATTGAGTATTTTCAAGTAAGATAGCTTTGGGCAATGCCCCATGTTCAAAGTATGATTGATAATTTCTCGAATTAAGCTTACCATGGGTTTTGGAGAGAAGGCTCCCCTCATATTTTAAGCTTGTGGTATGTTTGAGTTAAAGCTTTTCATATGCATAGCTTACCACATGGTCTTGGAGCGAAGACTCCCGATTATCTTTCAACTTGTGGTATGGTTTGAGTTAAAGCTTTTCTTATGCATGGTTTATGCTTGAGATGTATTTGATTTATGAGCTTCGTCAATATACAATGTTGAGCTTCGTTGAATAACGATGTAGAGAATATGCACGTTTTTTGGAGTAGTGTCTAGCACCGAGCAGGCTAAGGGTCGATCACCCTATGCCTCAGAACTACGCGCCAATGTAGGTTTATACATTATGATTTTGGGACATCCCTTGTGAGCTATCCCCTACCCTATTGGGACATGAGCTTTATATCGATATCATGGTATCGTCCCTAGCTCTGGCAAGGCTTTAGACGGCTCTACCTACTTGAGTGTGATAGTTGGGACCACGTAAGCTCTATCGTGGTATGTCGGTTAAAAGATGAATCTCCCATTGTTCCTCATCATTTCAGTTACGCATGTTCATTACTCATGAGATTTACATATGTAAGCATGTTCTAAAGCAGGTTTGACTCAATTTTCAGCTTTATTTATAAATATCAGATTTCAGCTTTGAGTCAATCGATTGTGTTATGATATATTATGATGATATGTTATGCTATGATGAGATTATGATTTCAGAAAGAATGCATACAAGCCCTACTCTCAGACTCTTAATGTTTATGTTTTACATTATGCATTGTCTTTAAATGAATTTACTTTAGCGGTTTTACTTACCTTGCATACTCGGTACATTCCACGCACTGAGCGCATACTCTATGTTGTATCATTTCATGATACAAGACCCAGCTCTCAGGTTCAGCCCCGCTCGTAGTCAACCTATCAGATTTAGACTTTGCGTTATTGGTGAGTCCTTATC
The DNA here is from genome assembly GCA_018107945.1 of Datura stramonium. NCBI lineage: Eukaryota > Viridiplantae > Streptophyta > Magnoliopsida > Solanales > Solanaceae > Datura > Datura stramonium. The sequence goes on along the minus strand of JACEIK010000370.1, from coordinate 371,923 downwards.
TCCTGAGGACTAGACTATTCAGATTTGCTATATGTATTTCAGTTTCAATTTTGTTGAGTTAGTTGGGGTCTTGTCCCATGAACTCATCATGTTTAGAGGCTTTTCAGACATATGTATGAATTCAGCTTCGGATTTCATATCTTGATGTTATGTTTAAGTTAGACTTCCGCTTTGATTATATGGTTGATTATTAAGTTTCATTGATCGAGTTAGATGTATGCTTATGTCATGGGTCGACTTGGGGTCTCTCGGGGCTCCTTGTCCCGTGTTGCGATCCGGACCTCCGTTCGGGTCGTGACATACATGTACTCTTTTTTTTCACTAGGATTTTTTTCCACTGATTTTTTTTCTAGTATTACGAGTCACATTATCTATTAGAACATCCAAGGGGGATGTCACACCCCGAGTTTACTCCCTGGATGGGACACGGTACCTGGAGTCACAAGTAATCTCAAGTCAACCCCTGGTCTATCATACACTGGCATTCTAAGTAACATATAAATATATACAGCGGAAGTTTAAAGAAAAAATGTAAACATTTGAGAGAATAAAGTTGGTTCATAATATTTGAAAATATTTGAACAAAGCTACAAGTCTGAAAAACCAAATTTGTGTCTGAAAGCCACTACAACTGATGAGTTATTGGGACAATCCCCCAGCTAACTCCAAATCTAAATAAAAGGAAAGAAAATTTAATTTGAATTAAATAATCTCCATCCTCAAGGAATGAGGACTCACCAACTAGAGCAGCTGAAGTCTTCGAAGAGTGATCGACAAGCGAGGCTGAGTCTGAGATACTGCAGCTGTATCATAAAATGATACAACATAAAACTATGCGTCAGTACTTTGAATGTACTAAATAAGTGGGAGAAAACATAACACAATGGAATAAAAGTGCTGAACTGAAAAGACATGCAATGACAAACTAAAGCTACTTAACTGAATAACTGAAATAACAGAGATGGTCTAAAAGACCCTGTCTGATGGTCAAGGGCATGCCCTATTTCTGAGATACTGTACTGAACTGATTTGAAACTGAACTAAGCTGACTAGTGGGAGAGTCTATAACTAACATATAACCACGTGAGCTAGACGTGGAGTTCGATGTATACACCCTATCGGTAGGACCTAATATACCTTGCCAGGGTATAAAGGCATGATATGGGTGATCACAAGAGTCTGGGACCATCAGGCTAATAAAACTGAAACCTACGGTGGCCACGTAGTTTTGGGAACCTGGGTGCGTTGGAACCTCGATCTGCTCGGTGCTAAGTCCTACTACCACTGGATAGTCCTAGACTGATTACTAAGTTGATAGCTCGAAACTGGGGCCCAAGACTAGTTAGGGATACATATCTGAAAGCAACCTGGGAGTCTTATCGGACCACATTCTGGAACTGGGTTCTAAGACTGGTCAGAGCTGCTTATCTGGAAGCGTCGTAACTGTCTAAAGAACTAACTGTAATATGAAGTTGGGGTCCTAAGGCTAGTCATAGATGCTGGTCTAAAGTGTCATGATCGCCTAGGAGACCACTAAAATTTGAGTTCTCCCTTCTTCCCAAACCTAATCACCCCTTTCAAGGGTGAAATTTTCAGATAAACCCAGTTATCCACAGCAAACTCCAATTGTCTTCTCCTCACATCAACATAAGATTTCAGATGGCTCTGAGCTGTTTTCAATCTCTCCCTGATGAGTTGTACCTTCTGCATAGCTTCAAGAACTGAGTCTGGCCCGATTATAGTAGCTTCACCAACCTCAAACCACCTAATAGGAGACCTGCACCCCCTACCATACAATGCCTCAAACGGGGCCATCTGGATACTGGAGTGGTAGCTGTTGTTGTACACAAACTCGATAAGAGGCAAGTGGTCATCCCAACTGCCCTTGAAATCGATAGTGCACACTCTCAACATATCTTCTAGGGTCTAAATAGTCCGCTCAGCTTGCCCATCTGTCTGTGGGTGAAAAGATGTGTTGAGCTTGACTTGGGTACCAAGCCCCTTCTAAAAAGACTTCCAAAAATGCGAGGTGAACTGGGTACCTCTGTCTGAAATAGTGGATAATGGCACCCCATGAAGTCTGACCAACTCCCGGATATAAAGCCTAGCATAGTCCTCAACTGAATCTGTAGTTTTAACTAGGAGGAAATATGCTGACTTAGTCATCCGGTCTACTACTACCCAAATAGAATCATGTTGCCGACGAGTTCGAGGTAGACCCGTAATAAAGTCCATATTCACTTCTTCCCACTTCCACGTGGGTATGCTGATATCTTGGGTCATACCTCCCGGTCTCTGGTGTTCTACCTTGACTTGTTGACAGTTAGGGCACTTAGCTACAAATTCGACGATGTCTCTCTTCATGGCGTTCCACCAGTAAATATCCTGCAAATCGCGGTACATTTTAGCAGCACCAGGGTGGATGGAGTATCTCGAGTTATGTGCTTCATCCAATATTTGTTGTCTCAAGTCACCAACATCTGGTACACATAATTTTCCCTGGTAACGGAGCACACCATCTCCCCCTTTGGAGAAAGCCTCAACCTCTTTCCTAAGAACCGCTTCCTTATGTTTAAGTAAAATGGGATCTTCATCCTGTTTGGACTTAACTTCAACAACCAAAGAGGAATCTGACCTGCTTTGCATCACCACTCCACCCTAAGCTGAGTCAACCAACTGCACCCCTAACTGAGCAAGTCTGTGAATATCCTTCGCCAATTCCTTTTTGCCTTCCTCAACATGAGCCACGCTACCCATATACACTCTGCTTAGCGCGCCAGCCACCACATTGGCTTTGCCCGTGTGATATAGCACGCTCATGTCATAATCTTTTAGGAGCTCTAACCACCTTCTCTGACGAAGATTTAGGTCCTTCTGACTAAATACATATTGAAGGCTCTTGTGATCGGTGAAAACATCCACGTGAGCCCCTTACTGATAGTGTCTCCATATTTTCAACGCAAACACCACTACTTCCAACTCCAAGTCATGAGTTGGATAATTCTTCTCATGAACTTTGAGCAGTCTGGAGGCGTAGGCTATCACCTTGCCCCGCTGCATCAGAATGCAACCGAGTCCAACTCTGAAAGCGTCGCAATATACTACAAACCCATTTGATCCTTCTGGTAGGGTCTAAACTAGAGCGGTAGTGGGTAGAGTTTTTAACTCCTGGAAACTCTTCTCACACGCATCTGGCCACTGGAATTTACCTTCTTCTGAGTCAGCGTAGTTAGAGGAGATGCTATAGAAGATAAGCCTTCCACAAAGCGTAGGTAATAACCGACCAAACTTAAGAAACTTCTGATTTCGATTGGGGAGGTAGGCTTGGGCTAGTCTTTCACAGCTGCTATCTTTTGAGGATCAACCTGAACACCCTCACCCAAGACCACATGACCCAGGAAAGTCACGGACTTCAACCAGAATTTGCACTTGCTGAACTTGGCGAACAGCTGGCGGTCTCTGAGGGTCTGAAGCACTATCCTCAGGTGATTAGCATGCTCTTCCTCATTTATGGAGTATACTAGAATGTCATCGATAAACACAATGACGAACATATCTAGATACTTCTTGAATACTATGTTCATTAGGTCCATAAAGGTTGTAGGGGCATTTGTTAGTCCGAAGGAAATAACCACAAACTCGTAGTGACCATACCAAGTCCTGAAAGCTGTTTTTGGTATGTCACACTCTCTGACTCTTAGGTGATGATACCCCGACCTGAGATCTATTTTGGAGAAACAACTAGCACCCTAAAGTTGTCGAATAGGTCATCAATTTTGGGTAGGGGATACCTATTCTTAACTGTGACCTTGTTCAACTGACCATAATCGATGAAAATTTTGAGAGTACCGTCTTTCTTTCGCACGAATAGCACTGGAGCACCCTAGGGAGCTATAAGACTGGTTAGAGATGCCTATCTGGAAGCGTCCTAACCGTTTAAAGAACTAACTATAATCTGAAGCTGGGGTCCTAAGGCTAGTCATAGCTTCTAACCTAAAGTGTCATGACCACCTAGGGGACCACAAAAAACTAAGTTCTGAATCTGATTCTGATAATTGGGAGGTACTATTGACACCTCAAGAATTTCTACAGTCAAACCGACACTGAGAATTCTAACATTTTGGCTAAAATTGAACTGACAATAATCTGATTTAGTTTCAATGCTACTAACAACATGGGAGTCCCCAACACTGATAAAATCAAGCAAAATTTCGATATTCAAACAATATTGAAAAATTTAAGATTTTCTAGTTCAAGAAATAGGGCTAAATTTCACTTCACAAGAATAAACATCATTTCAGTCACAAATTGGTGGAAAATATCTATAACCAACATGAAGTAACATTCCACAAGCATTAGACGAAGTATGACTATAATTTCTTATCATTCGATAATTCCAGGGCTAGAATTGATAGAGAAAATTAAGGAGGAATTTAGGGACACAAGAGGATGAGAACAAAGAGCTGTATTTATTTATAAACTCTCCTGGGGGCTGGGTACTACCTGGAGTGGCCATTTATGATACTATGCAATTGTTGAATTCTGACATACCTGGAGATGGAAAAACCTAAGATAATTCCTTGAAAAATCTGAGATGAATCAACACCCTAACTTCTACTCTGAACCTGCCTGAAAGAACTCTACGCTTAACTATTGAGAGATGAGGAAAAAAATGACATAATTTAGGGACTAGATAGGTGGAAAATTACAAAAGTAATCCTGGGATTTAAATCTGGAATCTGGCCAATCAGGTCCCAACGGGTCACCCAATGAGTCGTTAGTTGAGATCACGACTCGTTGGACCAGTCATTGGTTTGACTGCCTGGGTATTGGATTCACTGGTTCTAGCAACAGCGAATACCACGACTCGTTGGATGAACAACGAGTCGTTGTTTCCTCTCTTTTTCACTCGAAGGGAGATTTCAGAGATCTCACACGATGACTCTCACAACTGGTCTTTTTTTTTACAATGACTCGTTAGTAGAGTCGTGGGGTCCTCCGAAGGGTTTCTGGGCTGGGGAAACCATGACCAACAGGACGACTCGTTGTTTCTCACAACGGGTCATTCCTTGTCTCGTTGATTTTCAAGTGGCCAAGACCTAGTGACCACGACTGGCACAACGAGTTGTTAGAGCTGACCACGACTCATTGTCTCAGTCGTTCTGAAAAAAAATTGGTTTTATACTACATTTTTCTTGGAATGTCTAAGTCTGGTCTAGGAAAATTTTGGGGTATTACAGGAGAGTATAATAAATACACTATATTGCTTATGTCCATCTATATACAGATTTGATCAGATAAACTTGCAATTGGATAAGCATGCAATTACATAAGCTTGCAATCAAGCAGGCAACTTGCAAACCGCTTACGCAGGAGATTATGTTCTTCTATAAATAGGAATCAATTAGTTCATTTGTATATTAGTTTTGAATAAAAATAAAATTAGATAAGTGTGTAATTAGATAAGCTTGTAATCAAGCAGGTAGCTTGCAAGCCGCTTATATAGGAACTTTTGTTCTTCCATAAATAGGAAGTCAATTCAATTCCTTTGTACATTAATTTTGAAATGAAATAAAATTTCTATCTCTCTCCCCCTAACTTTTTAACTAT
>JACEIK010000370.1:347563-361354 GCA_018107945.1 Datura stramonium | reverse complement strand
ATAATATAAAAATATAAATTTATGATACATAAAAAAATTATTTATCTTGAGAGATAAAATAAAAATAAAAATGACCCCCTTTTAACCCGTGTAATTCAACCTCTTACCCGGCCCAAATTCAGCCCACATTTGTGTCCCTACTCAGAGCAAAAGCTCCCCTAAAACCGAAATATTCAATTGTGTTATGGGTGAAGATGACCGCTGTACAATTGCCAAAGCAGAAGGTGCACGTGCTGGAAGGACACGCCGGAGCTGTTCTGGCAGCTAGATTCAACAGCAACGGCGAGTACGCCCTGAGCTGCGGCAAAGACCGAACTATCCGGCTATGGAATCCTCACCGTGGAATTCACATAAAAACTTACAAAGCTCACGGCCGTGAAGTCCGCGATGTCCATGTCACTCAGTAACATTCTTCTCTTTTCCTATTCTTCTTCCCTCATAAATTTCTTTCAATACCTGTATAGTTGCGTTTTGCTATCTATTATATTGTGAATTAAAGATGTAATTTTCTTTTGAATAGGAATTTTGTTGGATGTAAATTTGAACAAAATCAGTCTAACCGTGCAAAGAAAGCAAAAAAGAGACAATGGAGAGAAAAAGGGTCATAATTTATTCAGTTGGAGAGTATGAATAGTCACATTCCTTTTACCGGTTCTTCATTACGTAACAATGTAGAGGTGGAAACAGAATTTTTGTGTTATGTCCTTTTTTGCTTGGTTAAATTGTATTTGATTTTAGGAAAGGTGAGGGGACGTAAAAGATAGGGAAAAAAAGCTACTGGTTTAGTTCTTCCAGGTGATGTTTTAGGATTCTTGGTTTTAGCTGTTTGATGGTTCCCTCTGTTTTAAATTGAATGTCTAATGTTGATTTCTCAGGTAGGTGAAGAAAGGTTAAATCTTGCATTGTATAGTATTTGTTGAGAGAATGCATGGTCGAGTGCAAGCTTTTTTGTTTCATAGAATAGACTAGAGAAAATTGCTTGGACAATTGTTAAAGGGTTTCCTTGTAGAACCTTTTAAGGAATATATATATATATATGTGTGTGTGTGTATGTATCTCATGTGATTCTGTAAATACTTTATTCTAGCAGAAGTGGACATAATTTTGGTACGAACTAAAAGAGAAATATGGACATTCAATTTGAAAGGAGGGAGTATATATTTTCTTCCTTCGTATCCACCTCTGGAGGGATTGAAAAAAGCTGAATATAGAAAGGTATCTACTCCATCAACATATTCACTTATCCTCCTCTTTTACCTACACTTGCAATATAGGAAAAAGAAGAGAACCTACACTATAAAATGGTTCTGTACAAAAGTCACCCATTCATCGATATGATTAGGGAACTCGTGGGTGCTCCAAAAGAAACTAAAGGTACAGTTCTCCTTCCACCCTTCCTCATTTACTTCAATCAAGCATAGTGTTAATGTAAGAAGATCCATGTATGTTACCGAAAGCTGGTGAGGAGAACCTGGGAGTAAGTTCTGTTCCTATTTAAACTAAAATTTAGGTGAAACCTGTGAGTACATATCTTAGACAGCGAGCTCCAGGTTCAGCACCTGAAGATAGAATATGAGTTGCTGTTTCTCTTGCTGTCAAACTTGGTAAGAAGCTTAAACTTTTTTTTTTAATCAGTAATAAAAGATATTATTAAAAAGAAGAACAACACTAAGCTAGTGCATCAAAACATAGTTACTCATTATGCAAATTCCCAATCATATCTAACATGGAATCCATATCTTTTATACAGACCAGGTAGCACCAAAAGCTAGAAAAGAAAGAGTTCTAAACTTAAGGCTAAGTATATTTGTTGATTTGCCTTCAAAGTGTCTGTTGTTTCTTTCTGTCCAAGTTGTCCACCGAATAGAAATGGGAATCGTGTTCTATATTCTTTTTGAGTGAATGCTGAGTCTCTCTCTGTTCCAGCTCTTCAAAAACTCCATAGACCAAGCTACTCCGAGAATACTGACGAACAAGCCCCACTGCATGTGAGTGACTTTACAATGCAAGAACAGATGACCAACATCTTCAGGATGTTCTTTGCAAAGGGGGCATTTGCTGCAAAGTTCAAATCCACATTGTTGAAGGTTTTTTTGAGTGGTTCAGGCTTCTCTAACCACTAACCAAGTGAAACAAGATACTTTCAGGGGCACTTGTTGTGCCAAATCATCTTCCATGGCCAAAAATCTCTATTGTCAAAAGCGGATAGCAACTTGTAGCATGATTTGACTGAAAAGTTACCATTTTGTTGGCCCCTCTAGGTAACGGAATCAATATTTGATTGGTTCAGAGAAGTATCAAGCAAATGTAGAAGTTGACGTGTACTTTGTATTTCCCAATCATTCAAGTTTCTTCTCAAAAGGAGATCCCTCCCTTGAGCAGTAGAGAACACAGCTCTCTCAGCATTAGGTTGAGAAGATACGATGTAAGTCTCGGAAACAAGCCTTTTAAGGAGAGTGCCCCAACCAAGTGTCTTCCCTAAATCTAATCTTCCTTCCGTTTCCGAGTGAGAAACCAGAATATCATTAAAGTTTCTCCAAAATGGATTCGTGTTCTTTCAGATTCCTACTCCAAAGAAGCACTTGAACCTTTTGTTACCCAGGGACTTTCAAGGGAGAACTTTTCAACTAGAACCTGGTATAAAGCTTAAACTTCTAAGTGCTATATGCTTGTCTTGGCCAACTGGTTATTTGATAAAGAATAAAAAGGTTAAAGTCAATATTACATATTCTTAAAAAAAAGGAAAATTCTATCAAAGAACAAAACTTTGAGTTTAAGAGTAGAAAATAGTAACATATCATGCCTTGTAAAAAGATAACAACACATCTTGCATGCATTTATATGTCTATGTTGGATATTATCTCCTTTTCTAAAATCAAGTATTCAAGTCCCTAGATTTTAGACTGTACATTTTGTTTTTATCATTCTTTTGGCCTGATTCTGAAGTATTTTTAATGATGCAAACTTTTGATGGATCGCATGTTTCTACTGTGAATATTGTAGGGACAATTCAAAACTTTGTTCATGTGGTGGCGATCGACAAGTATTTTATTGGGATGTCTCAACAGGTCATGTAGTTCGCAAATTTCGTGGCCATGACAGTGAGGTTTATACAAATCCTTATTCCTAAATTCAGGATGCAAAGAAAGCTTCATTGGAATTTTTTAACAAGTATAATACACGAAGGTCTATTCAGATCAGTTGGTAAATATTATATGGAGACAGATCTTTTTCAGAAACATTTTGTGAGAAAGTATCAGTTATAACCATCGAAACAATGTATAGAAAAGTACATTAAAAAGGGATGTTGGAGTGGTGATGGTGAATTAATGATGAGGTTAGTTGTAGAAGGTTGCGTTCATTTCTAGCTGCGAATAGAGATGGCCCATGGCAATGCTTAGTGGTGGTAGTGAAGAGTAGTATTAGTATGAATTCTATTAAAAGCAAGCACGGAATGACTATCACTGGAAATGTGAATCACTATCCTTGTCGTGGTGTAACAGTTTCTTCGCTCAACTTATCAAAATAATAACTTTTGTTATAATAATAATTTCTTCATTCAAAGAGATTATCCAAATAAGGCAACTAAGTTGTAGAGAATATTGGAAAGGGGAAAAACAGAACCTCTGAAAACATTTATGTCAACATAAAAGACGCCGATGTCAAATATAGGTCAAAGTTCTTGATAATCTGTGTGTTCTTCAAATTATTCAATGTAAACAGGTGGTAAAATGTCAAGGTTCATGGTCTAGGAGGAAATCTATCTTACTATTTTAAGATTCCACTCTTTTTGTGTGTGCTTTGATATGTTTGTATCTTGTTATGCTGCAATATTGACTTCAAATTTCAATCTCATTTCCATGTGGAGATTTCCAGAACTGGATCACATCTAAATGTAGTTCTTTAAGGATTGAAGTCTTAATCATGCTTGATCTAATTCAGAATTGCTACTTGCTATGATTAGAATGCGCTGTAAATAAGAATCTGAAATCCTAATTTTGGCATAGTACATACTACATAGACAACAAAAACTAGTCAAGAGGACAAAACATTTACAAATTTATGCTGCACTGTTTGATAGTCTTAAGCTTTCCTACATATCAATAATTTTAAAAAAAAAAAAGTTTTCCTACATATCAATGTAGAATGTGTATGGGTAGAAAGAAACCCAGTATAATGTTAAATGGTTGACTAGAAATTCTTTTAGGCGTTCAGGTTTATATTTAACTGTTAACTTGAAGGTGTTGAAGCTATAGCTATTTTATCATCCTTTATCTCACCAATAAAAGAATTTGACGATTACCTATTTTATCTGATTCCTGTTTGCTAACTGTATCAAAAAAATACAAATTACATATCTTGCTGCCTTGAAGAGTCAAGTTAGTTTCCTCTATGCAAATCCTTTTGCTTTGTAACTATTACTCTTTTCGAGTTTCTTTTCCTGATAATCGTGGTGTCCGGGCCAGCTTGTGTTCACCCCGACTAATTCCACGAGATACCGGCCACCTCCCACCAACAACAGGTACCAGGTAGCTCTGTTCACCAAGGCTAGAATAGATGGGAAGAAATCTACTAGTGTTTTTTTTTTTTTTTTGAGATTTTGTAGTTCTCGTATTTGTGTTTTTTCTGTTAATGTTATCTTATTAAAAAGAAATATTTATGTTCTTGTGAAGCTCCGTTTTGTTTTTATGGATGCTTCAAAGCCTCCTTTTTGGGTTAAACCAAGTGAATTGGTTCTTTCGTGCTTTCCAAATTCTACCAACAACAGCGATTACTGCAACCGTGCCTCAATCAACAATGACTATGTTTTTCAAGTTCTAGATGAAATTTTAAAAAAATCTAAACTTCTACTGTTGATTTGTGATTTTAGTCTTAATCTGGCCCGGATTTGTTTTAGTTATTGCTCATACCTTTCTCTTTTGGCATTTCCTTTGTGATTGGAGCCTTTGAGTTCATTTTTCTGTAACCTTTTCTGGACCTTCCTGCGGCATGTCAATTTTCTTGCCACTAAAGTCTGAAAGAATGTTTTTTCTGTCCTGTTGGGTCCAAAACTCAACCACAATCTGTTGTCTATGTGTTGCCATTTCAAAGATCTCTTGAAAGTTCTGATAAGTGTTTGTTTTCACTATCTTAATGTATGACCATACAATGCACAAACTTTCAACCCTACAGAGGCGAATCTAGGATTCCTAGAACATGGGTGCATCACCAAAAAAAGAAAGAAAAAACATATCAAGTGGACTCTCTAAGAAGAAAATCCCTTTATTTGAGGTAAGCGTAGACATTGAATCAAGTTAGAATTTACCATATTGAAGTTTGATTTACTTTATCGGATGTCTGGATCCAGAGGCGAAATCTAGAATTCCTAGAACATGGGTGCACCACTGAAAAAAGAAAGAAAAGAATATATTGAGTGGGAATTGAACCCAAGTACTCAAGGTAAATAACTAAATCTTTAACTAAGTACACCATCTAGACTTCTTGTAGCATGGGTGCCAGCATATAATATTATACCAATTTTAAAAAATATATATATAAAATATCGAGTTTTATAGAGAGACCACGGGTTCACGTGCCCCATTTTTAATACATAAAATCGCCCCTGCAACCATAGCTGTCCAGTTAATGCCGTTGTGTACCTTATGTAGCTCAGAGGACTTCTAAGAAAAAGAGCCATTCAGGTATTTAAAGATAGTGACTATATTTGGTGGGTTCTGCTAGAAGCTAGTATCTTGATTTTAAAGCATAATCTCTAACTGTTCTACCTTGCATCTAATGATTCAGTAGTGCATCCACTTCTTGTATAACAGTTTCCTCTTCCATCTCTACCAGGTAAATGCTGTGAAGTTTAATGAGTATGCTTCTGTTGTAGTATCAGCAGGATATGATAAATCATTGCGTGTTTGGGATTGCAAATCTCGCAGCACTGAACCAATACAGGTGAATAACTTCTCTTTGATTTGCAAGATCTATCTGGGTAAACATTCTCAGTAGCACTAAAAGTTAGGATTTAACTTCAGCTAAACCAAATAAATTAAGACCTGAGGAAATAAATTGGGTGGACAATCAAATGTGATACTTTTCATGTTAAACAGCATGTCTATGCCGATGTGATTAGAGGTTTCTTTTTGAGTTGTGAATGGTGCTTTGATCTCTTACAGTGTTTCAGAGGGAAGGATCAGGAAGGACTTGTTCCACAATTGAACCTCAAAAACACCCATCCATTGCTTCCCTTGGAAGAGTATTTTCTCTTCTACTTCAATACTCTGTAACACTGCAAAGGCCAGTTAATAGGAAGTCACAAAAATCAGAACGCATCTTCACATTGGATTATGTTAATAATCTGTTCCACAACTGATCTACTTTTTAACTTAATTTGGAAGTAAATTAAAAGGAAGAAAGAAACCACATGATCTTTAACTGGTAGGACTGTACAGGAAAAACTTACAAGGGAAATAAACTCAATGCAATATGTAGTATAAGATGCTATTCATGGACTATTTTCAGTATCAACGCTCCACAGGTAATCAAATGAGAACAAGGAAAATGGACTTGGAGAGAGAGGAGAGTTGGGGGGTGGGGGGGTAGAGATTTGGTAACTGAAACTTCGTGAATATTGCACAGTGAGCCCATGAGAAACGTTTGGCCAGAATCCACCAAATGTACAAATGGAACCAAGCCATACATGTCATATGATAATAGAAGTTAAAGAGGGTGGTTATGCTTGTCTTGCTCTTTATCTGGACATTCGAGTCGGGTCCATTTATTTGACATGCCCAGACAAGAATTTGACTCCATGAGAACTTGAACAAAGGACTGTTGAATAGCCTACTTGGGATGTCGAGCTAAATTTCAATTTCCTCCTTTATTACGAGGTCTTTGGTGACATCTTCTATTTGCTGGCTAAGATTTGAGCTTTTTTCTCTTTCTGGTCTTTCAACAAAAAACAGATTTGAGATGATTTTGTTTAAATTGCAGATCATTGATACCTTTCTAGATAGTGTCATGTCTATTTGTCTCACAAAAACTGAGATAATTGCTGGAAGTGTTGATGGAACTGTTCGAACATTTGACATCAGAGTTGGTAGGTATGTACTGCCTATATGTTTAAATCGTTAATTTCCTTTATTGTTTCTGCTAGGGGATGTAATATTCAGAAAGGATTGTAAGTTAATGTAATATATGTGTTTTTTGTAGAGAGATATCTGATAATTTGGGTCAGCCTGTCAACTGTATCTCTCTTTCAAATGATGGAAACTGTATATTAGCAAGTTGCCTAGATTCAACCCTTCGACTTTTGGATAAGTAATTTCCTTTGCAAGTCTGTCATCTTGTTTCCTTTGCTTTTGGTAGCCCTTGTTATTCATACCATCTTGTTTTTAATTGATTTCAACAGGTCTAGTGGCGAACTATTGCAAGAATATAAGGGCCATATTTGCAAGGTTAGGATGGAAACCTGGTTCTTAGTGGTTGTCTATCGTTCTTAAAATAATCATTTCTTCTCTATTACAAAAAGTAAATTAATTAAATAGTAACTGTTTTCTAGAAGATCCCAGCTTTGACACTTTAATGGTTCTACATTTTCTTTTCTTGATTTTGTCTACTTTACAGGTAAAGCAGTGTAATTCCGAAATGATAAAATCATTTTTGATTGGACAAAAAGGGGTCTCCTATAGAAAATAGTTAAGAAAATCAAAGAGGAGAAAACACATTTTCGAGATAGGAATCAGTATGTAATGAATTCAATGGTTCCGGTATAAATGGAAGACAAAGAAAAATGAATGACATCACAGTGAGATCCTAATCTCAAAAAAAAAAAAATTGGTAGACACTACAGATTTAATTGGATTGAGCCTTGGTGCCCTAACTTATTCCGTTTTACTGTATTCTTCTTGTAGTCTTTCAAAACAGACTGCTGCCTTACAAACAGTGATGCACATGTGGCTGGCGGCTCGGAAGATGGCTGTATTTACTTCTGGGATCTGGTCGATGCATCAGTTGTATCCAGCTTTCGAGCGCATGATTTAGTGGTAAAGTATTTATTATAGATGCATATAGCAGACTAGCTACAAAATATTCTATTTTCTGGAGGATCCTAAACCTGATTAGTTAGGAAATATCATTAAGTATCATTTAATCTCTTGATTGGGGTTTATTCTATTCTTTTGTGCTATTTACCTATGTTACCCCAGATAGCCTTGTATTCCTCACCTTTATCATAATCATTCACTTCAAGTAAAATCTGTTAGAGCCCATTAGAAGATTAATGTTTTCTTTGATAATTCAAATCACAGTATATTGTACAGAGATGAGCTTAAGTGGAAAGATATAATTGGTGAGGATTCGTAGCCAATCCAATCTTGAGTTTGGGGTTGAGGCATAGTTGTAGTTGTTGTAATTGTCCAAACCACCAAAGCACCTTCCAATGACATCCCAGTTATTTCAAAATATAAAGTTTCTCGCTAGCTAAGGAGAAAGGTCATTTGTAGCTTTTGATAAGAATTTTATAACTTGAATAAAACACGAAAATAATGTGGAAGCAAAAATATGAAGATTAAAGGCAAAATGTAAAGATATGCAAAATTCGAGAATAAAATTCTCAAATTTCAATATTAAGTGCTAAGAATCCTAATCGATCTTAGTATTCAAAATTAGCAGATTAAAACTAATTATGATTCTAATAGAGTCAATTTAAGAACTTAGATCAAAAGTGATCTAGGCCCCTATTTCGAAGAAATTAGAGACAATAATTAGTATAGACTAATTATCTTCTTTAATTTACTTTAATAGAAATCAAAGATATCAAGTTAAGAATTAATCTTACCTTCTAAAGAATGTTTCTTGCAGGGTTGCAAGATAAATCCATAGTCACCATACGTAAAGGTAAAGGTGTAAATTATCAAAAAAAAGGTAAAGGTGTAAAGAGAGAAACCTCTCAAATAATATTCATGATATTCTTGTCTAATAGAACTAACAAAATCCACTCCTATACATAGGGAAACCTTTCCCAAATAGCATGAGATTTGAATCCTACTTTTATAGAAATAGTAAATACTAAAATCTGACGAGAAAACTTAAACTAGGAAAAGAAAGCATGTAAAATAATGTCAAACTTCTTCCGTAATAAAATAAGGAAAAGTTGCTAAATTTGCACAAACAAATAAGCGCTTTTGGAGAGAAAGCATGTAAACCTGCCCAGGTTGGCGTACAAATCAGCCTTGTTGGGCTTGATTCTTCTCATGTGTAATTCAGCCATTCTTGGGCTCTTCTAGGGCCCTTCCATGTGGGCTCCAGTTGGGCCCCCTCCCTTTGGGCGCCAATCTTCCTTTTTTGGATTTGGACCATGAAATACGTGCAACACTTGGCCACTCTTTGTCACAATTCTTGGACTCATTCTTGTACTCTTCTTCTTCCTTCCAGGATAAGTGTCTTCTTGATTTCCCAGTGAAGCCCGTTTGACGGATGTATGCCACCGTGGATGCTATCACTTTTTCTTCTCTTTTTTAATGGATTTAGGAGTTCAAAAGTTTAAAATAATTGAGTAAGGCAATTATTGAAAAGAGCCTATTTAGTCTGCTTCATTAAGGATATTTAGTCTGCATCATGCATCTTGTCGTCCCCGCTGATGAAAAAAAATTTTTTTATGGATATTGTTGATGTTTTAGACTTTTACTCCAGCTATTCTTGCCGAAACAGGTAAAAAAGTGTTGGTTCAACATCCTAAGGTAGACCATCCACTAATATAGAATAGAGGAGGGTAAAATTTAAAAAAAGAAAGGAAAAAGGCTTATTGGAGATAGAAATTTTCAGTGCTTCCAATGTCCTTTGTCCAATATGTACTTGCAGATAGACCTCTAAATCTGTGTGCCCCTACATATAGCCCTCAGTTAGCTCCATTTCAAACTGTTAGCATTCATATGAAACAGTATTCAGTTGCAGCATGCTGCATATTGTGAACTGTAATTGGCATTAAATTCGCTATACTTGGTTCTTCTTCGATCTTAATAAACTCCTTGTCATCATCTTCTTACTTTCCTTTGGAGTTGTTTTCTGGTTGACAAGTTAATAAGAAGTTATCTAAAAATGGGAAAAACCCACATACTGAAGTAGAAAGAAAATCCCTTCTGGACAATATACGAAATATAATCATATGCATTACTGCTCTCTTAACCTTCTCACTGATCAGTATACTCAAGTTCAGTCTGATGATTTCTTGATCCCATGCTAGAAGCCTTCTGACGTGAAGAAGAAACTTTAATTAAATGATAACAATTGCATTAGATTTTCAGGTGTTACATTTTCACACTCATCCATCAAGTGCTCCAACATGCTATAGGAATGATACAAAAACTTAACTAATTTGGGGTAATTTTAATGCATGAAAAGATCAAATAGTTGCTTCTCCCTTGCAGGTAACTAGCGTAAGTTATCACCCGAAAGAAAGCTGCATGATAACTTCTTCTGTAGATGGTACAGTCCGAGTTTGGAAAGCATGAGATATGGAACCAAAAGGCATCTGATCTTTTCCTCCTGATAACCGCACACATGAAGAAAGTTGTGTACACGAATCAAACCAACTGTATGAGAGAATACTGCTTGCTCACTTAGTCGGGCACGAGAATCCTCACAAGCTAATGCCATCCCAAAGGTGTCAATCTGGGGTTTGTACTTACAAGTTGGTGAGCTTGATTCTTTCAATTTCAAATTTGTAAATTACCATTTATGTGGTTCTGATGTGATTGTTCGTCAACTTGTTAGAGAATTTTTTTGAACCTCTGATTTCACCTCATGTGATTGGGGAGGGTGGTGGTTTAGATAGGATGATGTAGCTCTTTGAAAGCATCCCTTTTCACTTGATTGTGTATACATGGAAAGTAGCTCCTCTTAACTCGACGATAAATATGAAGAAAAACAGAGATTTGGACTACCTAAATATTTCATACTATTACCTTCTTTTCCTTTTCTGTTTTTCTTTTGCGAAAAGATCTTTTCATCATGTATTATTTCAAATCAAGCACGAGTACATCAGTAATGAGAGACGGAGGGGTAGTTTCCCACTCCATCGAACCAGACATAGAAACAGATGACAATGAGCAACTTGATTTGCTGAGAAAAATGGTAACTCTTTCAGAAGAGTTTTACCATCAAAGATTAGAACATCAAAATAAGAGTGATTCACCAAATTTCCTTTCAGAGCCTTCGAGTCTATTCATTACTTCATTTTCACTGACCCTATTAGATATAGCATGGGTGTTGAATTGGTAGAAATAGTGCTCTCTAGTTGCTTTTTGGCCCTGTCTTTGAGAATAAACACTATTATGAAATTTCAAATTTCTTGGGTGGAAACTCCCAGACAACACCTTAGATCTGAGCTCTCTTATTGAGAATCCACATTCAATGAACATTTTCAATATTATGCATTGAAGAAGACTCAAACTTTCCTCTCTTTAGCACGAGATTTTTGAGTCTCGCGTTATGCCTGTGGAATTGGGAACTCCATGACCCTATTAGAAAGCATAGCATAGCTGTTGAATTGTCCAAGGAATTGTGGTCTTACAGTGATGGTCTAGCTGGAGAATTATTGCCTCATGCACACCATGCTTTTGGGCCTTGGCCTTCCTTTTCTGGGCCTGTATACAACAACATTGGCCCATAGGCTTCCCTTTCTGGGCCTGTATAAAACAATATTAATACTTATTTACTGTGTATCTGCTTCCTTTGACTTGTAGTTTATCCAACTTTGACTTTCTATAAGTGAAAATTAGATTAGGTCAAAGCTATTCGTACTAACTTAATTTATGGATTTAAAACACATTTAGCAGCATCAAATGATAGACTACATGAAAAGCACCATCACATTCACACATTACATAAGTATGAAATGAATGTTAAAGTGCAAAATTAAGATTTGACTTATATTCTGAATTTTTTTAATCCTCTTTAAGTGTACCTTGCTTGTGTGTGCGCTAAACAGAAGTGAGAGAGAAATAAGGAAACAAAAGAAAGATGTAGTGGCATTGGATTTAGCCTTCTAAACTCTCAAGTCTTAATTAGCTAAATAAACTAGTGCTTTGAGGTACCAGTTTCCTGTTTGTTCCAGAATACCCCCCACCCCATGTGGTTTCCTTTTGTCTTTTTCTCTTTTTTTTTGGTGATGCCAATGTGTTAGATATTCCTAAAAATATTCTATTTGGGCTTCAACTTCAAGGGCAATATCAGACTCACAATTTAGAAAAAGTAGTCTATAGCAATAGGCCAACAGCACTAAGGTAGTAAAAGAGAAAGCTAGTAGTTATAGAAAATAATCTTTTTATTTTTACCTATTATTTTTGAAACATCTTATTTATAAAATTACATTGAATATCAGTATCTTAAAAAGCGTGAAAGCAACACGTGGCAAGATGTTTTATCTTATACGGGGCTGTTGGAGGGTAAGCTCCATAAATTTTATATTTTTTATATCAACTTAAAGACATATTTGATAATTTTAATTTTATTAGGAGAAATTTTTTAGATTTATGATCTAAAATAAAAATTTATTCAACGTTCAAATACAAAAACTTATAATTTATGATATTTTCATAAATTTAAGCGCTCATATGAAAACTATCTTTTTTTCAAAATACTGCTGTGTGTATAGTAGTTAAAACCAATCACAAAAGGATGAAGTTAACTGCTGCACTAAGGTAAAAAGAGATTTTATTATTATATATATAGAATTCTTAAAACAATCAGCAATACTTTTGTCATATCTATTTCTGTGGAAAACTGTGACATAAATGTGATCATATAAATAGATCAGTTATAAAAGACATGTAACTTAAAAACAATATTCCAATTAAATCATACAGTACTGGAGTGGAGATTGGAAACTCAGGAAAAAATTAGTTAACGGTCAGAAAGACTATATAATATAATATAAGTATAAATATAAAGTGGAGAAATTTGTCAAGCCAATTAATCAAAAGCCAATTAATTCTCCTGTTTCGTTTATCAATTCTAAAAAATCTTCGACAAATAGTCAAAAGGACCTCCTTTTTTTTTCCTTACGTAAGTGAATTCTGAGTCGCTATTTTTTGAGAATGCACAAGATGAATTCCATTTTATAATAGGTTGTGAATTACATCAAAAGATAAATTCAATGCGATAAATTTGATCAAAAGAGTATATGAAAAATTTCAAACTTGAGACTTCTCATTTGAGAGATCGTTTATGTTAGGACTGAAATAAGCGGGGGTCATGCGGAAACTAACACAACAAATCTGAAAGACAATAAATAAGGAAATCAGACATAATAATTTAATTCGGTTCGATCAATCGACCTACATCCACAAGAGAAGATGAGCAATCTACTGTATAAAAGAGAGTACAAAATATTGAGAGAAGCAACCTTACAAAATTCACTCAGAATAAAAAGAGGTTCACATAAGAATAACAGTACCACTCGTGTCACACAAATTCTACCCTGAACAAAACTCTTAGACTACATTGTGGATGCTACCAAGTTAGAAAGAAGAAGTTTCAATTTATAGAGTCCAGCACATTTCCTACGAGAGAAAGAATTAGTCAAATATGAAAAATCCGTGGGTTTTTTTTAGGAAAAAAAAATATAATTATAGTAAAAAAGTCAAGACAAACACCCAACAGTCTGTTCAACCAACTCGACCGAACAGAAAGATTATTTTTATAAAAATAAAGAAAATAAATGATTGAATATGTAACATACTTAAAAATCCATCGCTCAAAGTATAATAGTTCCTAAACTACATCAGAGAGAAAAATCTTACTAGA
>JACEIK010000370.1:317941-328491 GCA_018107945.1 Datura stramonium | reverse complement strand
TTTATATAAAATTACATGAAAATGTATAAAATAACTTGGATAAACAAAACTAATTTAAGTTATAAAGCGTCACTCGGGCATGCTATTTTGCCCGCGATCAATCAGCATGTTGAGGGAGCAACATGGGAAGCCGAAGCAGATACGATGGCTAAATACCCACATTTATTTCCTTCTGGATTAGTTCCAGATTGAGGTATCAGATTTGCCCTAAAACTCTATTCAGCTTCATGTTCAGTTCATGTGTCCCAGTTTCTTTCATGTAAATGCATGTATGTATGATTTGTGAATTATGTTCAATCATGTAGTTCAGTTCGGAGGAAGTCATTTCGTCAGTTTTCAGCTTATATGATCAGTATTTGAACATGATGATTGCATTTCTATACTTTTATGTTTTCCAACATTCGAGGATGAATATTCCCAAGGGGGAGATATTTTAATGCCCCAAAAATCCTAAGATCAGACCCGGGAGTTGAAATGAAGAAAATAAGATTTTTTACACCAGGTCACAAAATGAGTCGTCCTATGACCCGACAGGATGACCACGAGTCGTTAAGTGACTCTTGGTGAGGTTTTGACTTAAGTTGGAATTTCAAGTTTTTGGGTAACCACGATTCATGGTCAGCACCACGACTCGATGACCAGTCATGGTCAAAGGCAGTGAAGGATGAAGGAAGGACAGGCAGTGTACCTCACAACTTGACACCACGAGTCATGGTCAATGCCATGATTCATTAGGTGGGTTGTGGTTAGTAGTTGGTTAAAGATTATTTTTTGGGTAGTGAAGGCGATGGATTGTGACCCCCAGTCGTGGTCACTGACAATAACTCATCCCATCCCTCGTTGGGACTAGCAGACTGTTTTTCCCTGCGAGTTTATTAAGGGTTTTTTTCGTAATTCCTATGATCCTAAGGCCTAAACTACATCATTTTAAACTCTTGATAGTGATTTTAAGAAGGGTAAGTTCATTCTAAGCCTAGCCTAATTCATGCATGCAAGTTTAAAAGTCTAGAGGGGGTGATCAAGCTCAATCTCTCAAAGTTCTTCCTCAATTATTCCTTGGGCAATCATAGAAGTTGTAGAATAAGATTCTCTCAGGTATGTAGGGTTATGAATGGATGAAATTGTTCACACCCATGGCCAATTCCTCTCTAATTCATGAAAATCTACATGTTGATTCTATGGGGTTTTAACCTAATGCATGAATTCCCTAAGTTTCTACCATGGGTATAATCTAAGTATGTTTCTATTATTGAATTATGATTCATAGGAAAGTCTTACAATGTTTTCAATTATAAATAATGTTTTCAAGTTTTATAAAAAGTTCATGAAAGTTGAGATCTATGATGTATGTTCAAGTATGATGAGATATCTATGAGAAAAGTATGTTTTCAAGTCACTCATGTCTGTGATCATGTTTTCAAGTGAATCAAGTATTTTCAAGCATGTTTAAGTATTAGAAAAGCTCATATGTTTAAGTATGATTTATGATTTCATGTCAATTAGCTTACCACATGGTTTTGGAGTCTAGACTTCTAATTATGTTCATCTTGTGGTATGGTTTGAGCCAAGGCTCCTCATGTATGATTTTAGATTTTATATGTATATGATTATTCAGCTTCGTAAATAAACGATGGTCAGCTTCGTTGAAAAATGATAGAGAGAATATGCATGTTTTTGGAAGTAGTGTCTAGCACCGAGTAGGCTAAGGGTCAGTCAACCCTATGCCTTAGAACTATGAGCCAACGTAGGTATGTTCAGATTATTCGGGACCTCCTTTGTGAGCTTTCCCCTGCCCCAAGGGGCCTTCAGCTTGATATTGATATTGATATCATGGTAGTGTCTTTAGCACTGGCAAGGCTTTTGACGGCTCTGCCCACTTGAGTGTAATAGTCGGAATCACGTAAGCCCTATTGTGGTAATGTAGGTTATATGACGAGTCTCCCATTATTCCTCATGATTTCAGTTATGCATGTACATCAATCATGATATTATGTTTTCAGCAAGTTTGACCCAATGTTCAGTTTTACTTATGATTATCAATTTTCAGCTTTGGGTCATTTGAATCAGTTATGATATGTAGTTATGTTCAAATCATGATTTCAGAAAATAACATGCAAGACTTACTCTCGAAATCTTATCTTGATTATGTTTTATGAAATGCATTATTACTGATTTTACTTACTTAAGCGCTTTTACTTGCCTTGCATACTCGGTACATTCCACGTACTGACCGCATATTCTATGTTGTATCATTTCATGATTCAAGCTCCGATATTCAGACTCAGCCTCGTTGCTAGCCAACCTTCCAGAGTAGCATATCTAGTCTCAGTTGGTGAGTCCTCATCTCTCGATGACCATTCCTTATCAATTATCTTTACATTTTCAGTTTCAGACTTAGAGAGTTAGTTGGGGTCTTATCCCATCAACTCATCAAAAGTAGAGGCTTTTCTGACATATATTGTATTCAGCTTCAGGCTCGTGTTGTATGTTCTGA
Organism: Datura stramonium; assembly: GCA_018107945.1. Taxonomy (NCBI): domain Eukaryota; kingdom Viridiplantae; phylum Streptophyta; class Magnoliopsida; order Solanales; family Solanaceae; genus Datura; species Datura stramonium. The sequence continues at coordinate 325,997 of JACEIK010000370.1, read as the reverse complement.
TATTATGCTATGTTCATACTTCCACTATGTTTATTATGTTGTTCTTCTACTTTTATTGATTGATTTAGAGGTTATGTTCATGCCATGGGTCGACTTGGAGCCTCTCGGGGTTTTTTATCCCGTGTCTTGATCCGGGCCTATGTTCGAGTCATGACAGTCCCTATTGGATGACTATACTCAATTACCGGGTCAGGTTTCATGAGAAATTTCAAACTAACCGTTATCAATATGTTCCAAATTTAACTATCCTGCAACCAAAGCTCATGTTAATACAATGATCATAAAGACCAAGGCTTTTTTGTAATTTTCTTTTCCTAATCTCTACTTCTCTAGGTTCAAGCAAATAAAGAATTTGGGCAAGTCCTAATGTTGTACACCGTTAAGAAATATTTAAAGATTAAGAGAATACAATACAAGCGTTTAGCATTGATTTTGAATCACTTATGTGTAACCCTATTTCGTTAATCCACCATGGTTCTCACAACCCCTAGTTGTGGAGATTTTAGTCTCTCATGATTGTAAGATTATAATTAGCATTCATAGACAAACATATAATTAAATACTTAAAACAATAATTGGAAGAAAACCTGATCTAAATATCAAAGAACAATCTCAAGAATAATGTATGAAATCAAGAGTTTTATCCCAAGAATTGCTCTCCAAAACTTGATTAAAATTCACAAATAATTCTCTTCACACGTCTCTACTACTTCCTTTCTATGTTCTCTGTTAAAATAAAATATAAAAGGGTATTTATACAGACATTAGAAACTTTTTCCTAATCTAATAGGGAATTTTCTATATCTAGCGCCGACTGTGTCATGACTGATCCTATGACCCGTAGCAGGATTGTATGAGTCATACCTGCTTCTCGTACTTTCTTGGATATTGCAAATTTGTCTAAGTGTTGGCAGGTTGGTACGACTCGTACCACAGTCCTATGATTCGTACAATGCATCCGTGGCTTGGCCCTGAGAACTCTAACATCTTCTAAAGTTTTCCACGAGTGTTGTGGTACGCCTCGTACCTTCCTCCTATGACTCGTATTGCTTGTTGTATCTAAAGTTTTGCCAAGTCTTGAAGAATTACTTGAAGCTCACCATAGCTCATGGTATGGATTGTATATGGTTGCTACGATCTGTGAGTCCGCCCGTGCCAAGAGACTGCCTTTGTGCAAATTTCTCTGAACAATTCCACGACTCCAGTTATGGCTCATACCATCTTGGTACGACTCGTACTGAGAGTCGTACGTTGCCTTCCTCTTATTCCGGCCTTTTGACTTTCACCACAATTCTTAGTACGACTCGTACAATCAAGGTACGGTGCATACTGAGACTTATACCTGGCTGATTTTCTGCATTTTATGCCTCTTTTGCACATTTTTGCTCCAACACCTATTTTCCCTAAAATCAAAGTAAAAGTACCTCATATCTATATAAACATACCTAAGTCCATGCTATTTTCTCAATTTTAAGTATCGAAAGTGCTGTAAACTCACAACATATCAGGGACAACCAGCTCATTCCCAAAATTATATCAAAATCAACCATGTCCAAGATCACTAAGTCTGCCAGGGTGTCTAACCCCATGAAATAAACAATACAATCATGAACAACCCTATCCACCACCATAGAATCCCCAATAAGAGTAACACACATGGATAGGAGTATCAGGCACATCATAAACAAGACCCAAACCCAATGCAAAGTAAGCAGACACATATGAAAATGTAAGCCCGGAACAAACAACGCAATAGCCATATTTTCAGACATGAAGACCATATTTGTGATAACAGCATCTGAAGCCTATGCCTCTAGACTACAAGGAAAGGCATAGAAATGGGCCTGATTACCTGCTTGAGAACTGCCCTAATTGGGTTGTTCCACCCCTCTACCTAACTGGGTGCCACCCCTACCCACCTGAGCACGTCCTCTACTCTACTGAGCACCACCTCTAACCGCTGGATGACTACCTCGTCCCAGTTGTAGACGATCCTGACTGAATGAACTACCTCCTCTCTTGGTAGGGACCAGAACTTGAGGAGCTTGGTGAGGAATAATCTGCCCACCCTATTCGAACCTAGGGCACCATCTGCGAATGTGGTCGTACTCACCACACTCAGGACAGACCTTCTCAACCACTGGCCTCTAAGTTAGAACAGAGGAAATAAGGCGAGCTTCAAAGTCTGAACGAACAATCTGAGTACCCGTAACTACACCTGATGTTCGCAGAGCTATCTGGAAGACCTCCAACTGCACCTGCATGGCGGACTAAATAGGGCTCCCAGAGAAACCCTGTGGTGTCGGAGCCCTAGTAAAAGAACAACTTAAGGACCCCACTCTCCGAGCCTTCTTCTTGGCGTTCTTTTCATATCCCTCATGTATCACCCCTTCCACGTACTTCACATACTCCACTACCTCTAGAAAGGTTTTACCTAAGGAGACCATCTAAAGAGCTGATACCTGGAGACCCACATTCATGCCTTTAAGAAGCCGCCCGATCCTCTCCTCCTCCGTGGCAGTAAAGGTAAAGAATATCTGGACAATGAATGAAATTGGGCCTTGTACATTGCAACATATGAGTTTCCCTACTCGATGGTGGTGAACTCATCCCGTCTCATGTCCCTCAGAGTGCAGGGAACATACTTTTCCAGGAATGTGGAGTAGAACTAGGTCCTAGTCAATAGTGGTGACTCCGCTGGTCTGCACTCCACAAAAGCTCTCCACCAGAGCTTAGCATCCCCCATCAACTGAAAAGTAACAAACTCTACTCAATACTTCTCTACCGCCCCCATCTTGTGGAGCCTCTCATGACAGTCGATGATGAACTCATAGGCATCCTCGGCCTCAGTGCCATAGAAAGTGGGAGGCTTCATCTTGGTGAACCTCCAAAAGAGGTCATGCTCCTCCCTTGTTATCAGTTGTCCCACTACTAGTCTCGAGAACATAAGAATTTCCAACAAGTCATCAACTCGAGGAGCCACAGCTGCTGCATGTTGTATCCCCGACTGCTGCCCCGCATGAGTTGCTGGTGCTTCTTCATTACCTACGAGGCCACTCAGTAGATTGAGGACTTGAGCTAGAACATCAGAGGATGCTGGAACGGCAGGAGCTTCCCCCTGAGTCAGAATATCAACTTCAACAGCCACTAACTCTTGTACTACTAATGGCACGGGAGATACATACCTATCCCTGACTGGAGCAGGAGCATGAGCCCCTCCTCTAGCAACAGCAGGCGTCCATCCACGACCTATGCCCCTTCCTCTGCCACTAACTACGGCTGTCACTACTGGTTCAGTTGTTGCATCTCTATTACCGTTTGCGCGTGTTCTCACCATCTGAGAAGGAAAGAAGAAAAGTTGTTAGATACCAATTTGGATCACCAGATATCAATTGAAATCTAATCACATGAAAGAAAAGAAAGAGGGAGTTTTCCTAAAGTCCTGCAACCTCTCGAAGATAAGTTACAGACGTCTCCGCATCGATCCGCGAGACTCTACTAGACCCATCTTAGTGCAATGAGATCAACAAACCTAGGGCTCTGATACCAATTTTTTCACAACTCAAAATGTCATGATTCGCACCCACACTAACCCCCCGGTGGGGGAACCAGTTATTCCCAATTAATACCCCAACATCAATATTCATAAAGAAATAAGAGTTTATAATAAAATGAAATGAATCGTCAAAAGAGGCAACACTCCTCATACAACCAAAACAAAACGAAAATAATCCCAAGACCTAATTTTCATTGCACCAGACGTCTACTTACAACTCTAAGGACGATTAATTCTAAAACACAAAGGAAATAAAAGTCCATAAAGGAAGGATGTCTTCGATAGGAGAGTGATACGCCTCCTTGGTATGCTCACCTTTAAAATAAATTGTTGTTACTTTACAGGTGAGGACGTGAGAAACTTTCTGGTTCTAACTCTGCACTTAGAAAAGAAGTGCAGGAGTAGGATCAGTACATAACACGGTACTGGTAGGCATCATCGGCCGATATTACATAATAACGTATAAACATAGCAACAATGATATAAAACAAGTCTTCATTTTATAGAAGCACAAAACCCATTTAAAGTATACTAGCTCTACCCAGGTGACAGTCGGCCTACTCACTGGATTGGGCCTTTCGCTGCAACAGTCACTTGACCTCTACAATGGTCTCGCCGTAGCGGAAGAGGTTCCGCTATAGTGGTACTGCCTTAGGCAGTAGCTCGACTTAGTTGTACCTTCATCAGTTAATCATTTCATCAATGTCAATGATTCACATACTCTACAGATCAATTCAAATATCACACAAGTTTGAGCAATAATAAATACGAATCTTTATCACTTACAAATGCAATAGGTAATTACAAGAAAAATCCGCTCAACATTTCCTAGCACCGTGACCATGTCACGCTTAGAGTCAGATTCATGTCCTTCATTTCAAATTACATAAACAAAATCGGTAAATCCCACAAACACTTAGCACATTCTTCAATTCAATCTTACATATGATTTCAAATGTAACACAAACAAAGTAAACAAATGGTGACATTACAGGAACACACCTCTGTTATATCACCATAAACACTAAATCCACAAAATCAGTGTATACACATGGCAGAGGATCTTATTTCTTCTCTTCTAGTCATGACCTGCTGGGGACTCTAGAAATTCATGTATTTTACAGATGTGGTACCCGCTCCCACTCATATGTTCATCCAGATACTCCCATCGAACATGAGCCACTCAACTATATCGCTTGTCGGATGCTCCACTCTGGCACGAGCCACTCATCTCAGGATACTTTTATTATTCAAAATATTTTTCATCCACTAAATGTAATAGGTTACAACCCAAATATATATATTTCACACTTAGGAGTCTACATTCCATTCCCTCACTTGCACAAGTATAGATCATCAGTTCACATTATAGCTTCTTAAAATAAATTCACTTTACAATTCCATGAAATTTTCACAACAGTTCATAATCATCTCATATTAACATGATCTCCACTATTATTCAGATAAACCATTTTACAACAAATAATGTCCGAAGACCAATCTTATACCATTATCACACATGCATATAAATAAATAGTCTAACCCTCTAACCATAACCTACCTCAATATTTGAAGATAGCAATTCAGCTACTCTGCGGGAGCTTTGCTCTTCCTCAAAGCTTCGAAATGCTCAAAATCTACACAATACAAAGTAATTCATTACTTACTCTTGAATTATGGGTATAATTAGATCAAACCCTCTATTTTATGGCACTTTAACAGTAAAATCCTTCCATTCAACCTAGTTCTAGGTCTCCATCATCGTCTAACCCGTAATTGTTAGCAAGAAAGTCCTTGGGAAACGATTATTACCCATAAACCTTTAGTCTAATCATCCCATTACTCCCCAAGATCCAACCCTAGTTTATCAACCTAGGGTTTCTTAGCTTAGAATTCCATCATTAAAAGATCTCCTAAGCTTTCTACAATCGACAATAACCATTAAAGGGGCAGGGGATCAAGAAACTCACCTTAGGGTATCAACTCTCTGCTATGGAGAAGAAATCGCCCTCAGACCTTGTTATCTCACATTTTGGAAATAATGGGATATAACCCTAGAATTTTCACTTAAAACCCACTTCTGATTCCCGTCGTCTGCCACAGTGGTCACATTTCTGCTGCAGCAGTCATATTTTTGTTGCAGCAAAAATGCTACAGCGGTAGGTAACCAATTTTTTACAGCGAGACTCTAACCATCACCATGGTCTCGCTACAACGGGCATTCCACCGCTGCAGCAACCCCCCAAACCAGTAACTACCCAATTTCGGCCGACTTTACACTAAGATTATTTCGCAGTTTTTTCTATCCTTCTCTTAGCCTGTTTCCAGCACTCTTAGTCCATTCCCTTCCCATAACGACATTTAGGTCCTTACAATTGAAATAAAATTCATAATTCAAAATCATGAAACCATAAATTTAGGAATTTGTAATCATTCGTGCATACTTGGATAATTCATCATACTAAAAATCATGGACTATAAGCTTTGAAATTTGTAATCATGCATAATAGGGCATAATTTTCATAAATTTGAAATCACGAATTCATGAGAAATTTGAGAGTAAAATCTGCCCTAATAACTATATTTTGTCAATTGCGACATGAGAAAATTGAAACCATAGAGATATCATGAAAGATTGCATGGAATTGGTAAAACCCTAGAATTCAATTTGACATGCTTAGAGACTTGAATCATAGAATTTTATTGAAATTTGGCATGAGGGTGGAAGGATTTCCCCCATTTATAACTCTACATAGTTGGGCTTGATGAATTCTTGCTAATGTTTGATACCCAAGAGAGATTGAAGAGGATGAAGATGGGGAATGTTTTCTTCACTTGAGAGCTTGATATTCTAATGAGAGTGTTTGGAGTAGAATGAGAGTTTGAGATGATTAAAACCCTTAAAAACACCCTTTATTTAATGACCCGCCCGACCGTTATAACATTCTGACCAGATAAAGATGGGTGAATTTAAATTTTTAGAATTAGTGATAAAACCCTAAGAAATGAAGGGTGAACGGAAAGCAATTCGAGTGGGCTTAGCCACAATCAGGTGGACCCTAGTGAGTGTCCACCATGGTGGGACGATTCCCGCCACAGCGAAACCGCTGCAACGAGAAGGGTGTTCGCTGCTGCAGATGACGCGAACCAGAAATTTGCAATCTCGTTCTGATTAGGATTGTAAAAACCTGGTCTTTGAGGAGGACATATTAAAAATATCTAAAAATAGAAAATAAACTTTTTGGGGAAAACAAGAGGATCCAAGAGCTAGAGATTCGACCTCCATAGCTAGGAACTCTCACGAGAAAATCAAGATAATGATGTAGTCGCGGTCAAGGACAATCGGGATGATAACTTAGCGCCCAGGTAGGCTATGATTTACTCGCTTTTGCGTTACACTTTGGTTAGCTAAACATATGTGTGCGTATGATTTACATGCTTTCAATGAGTAGGATTGTACTTTAACTATGTTATGATCTACTAATCGAAATCAGTGAAAATCTAAGAACAAGCGTATTAGAAGAGGGCTGACGGAAGTCCATAATGAGGTAAAACCTTAGAGGAGATATTTCAACCAATAAATGGGTTCATGTTCTAGGATATGCATTGAGTCAAACATTATTGAGGGGATTAACTTTCGAGTGTCACTGATAGAATATTTTTGGGCATAAAATTTGGAATTCTTCTTTCTTTTGAATTGAAACTTTAGACAGGTAAATCACGTAAACTCTTTGTAGGAGATGACAGGCTGATTAATAAGTAATAACTATGTTTGAGCACAAGATGAAGTGAGTGATATAGGATAGTAATTCCTTACATAATGACTTGAATGTGCTGTGGATGGTATCATGTTGCTGGATTGATGATTGTTATTAGCATTAACGATGACACTGTGGTCAGTTAGTTGTTGAAGTGAGCTGATGTGACATTGATTTTATTATGGTAAGTAGAAAGAAGTGAAACGTTGAAGAAGTGGAAATAAAGACTGGTCGCAGTACTGCCAACAGTACCGCTGCAGCGGGTGGTATACCACTGCAGCAAGATCGTTGTAACGGCAATAATGCCGCTGCAGCGGAGCCCAAACCAATGAGCAGGCCAAGTCGTAAGTATTATGACGTTCTAAATTAACTGTTATGTAATATTATTCGGACACGAGGTTGTTTTAAATTCATATGATTGTACTTGTTGTGGTGAATGTGTAATTCTTGTTGTGTGATGATTTGATACGTGTATGTTACATTATGCGTCTCAAGATTGAGGGGCGAATTGACATCAAATAAATGTGTGGTTAAGATGACAACTAACACGAAAGGGAAGTCATTGATATTATGTTAAATAAGAGTCCTATGGCTGAAGGTAAGGAACTCAGATGAACAGGTTAATACAATCAGATTCTGAATAAGGATTAGACACACGAGTGGCTCATGCCCTTGGTGAGCATCCGAGCAAGCGGTATAAGTGAGTACACAAATAGGTATGGCTAGAGAACCATGTGGTTGG
>JACEIK010000370.1:285242-296118 GCA_018107945.1 Datura stramonium | reverse complement strand
CATACAATTTAATTAAAGAAGTTATCATTTTTGTAATTATAATTTAAAAAATAGTATTGCGTGAGATGCTAAAATAAATGTACATTTCAAATGACTTAGCCCATAAGTAGTCAGCTAAGTCCACCACCTTCACACAATAGAGTCGAAATAGCAAAAAATTACGGAATAAATAAGTCGGTTTCTCATTGGCCACGCGGTTAAGTTTCCTTGCCCGTAGTTTCTCCTCGATATGCGTGCCGCTCTTTGACCTCCTCCTCCTATATAAAGCCCTCCACCGAAAGCAAAACCCAAACGACGCTTCTCATTCACTCGGTGTTCTCTACTTTTGACGTTTAACATTAGTTTCAATTTGCGACTCTTCTTCGTTCACATCGAATCTCTGATCTTTTTACTATGGCCGAAACAAACCCTAACCCGCAACAACCCGAGATGGTAATTCGAATTTCGATTGAATCCTTGTTTGTATCGATTTTTGATGAATTTCTTTTTGGGTCTAATTTTTTTTTTTTTAATTTGATTTTTTGATGAAGGCTCAGACTGAGGAAGAGAAATTGAAGTATTTGGAATTCTTGCAAGTGGCGATGATTCATGCGGCGCTCTATGTGGCGAAGGTGTATGGTTACGCCAAGGAGAATTCTGGTCCGTTGAAGCCTGGGGTTCAGACCGTCGAAGGGACCGTCAAGACCGTGGTTGGTCCTGTATATGATAAATTTCATGATGTCCCCGTCGAAGTCCTCAAGTTTGTTGATCGCAAGGTATAATTTCTTAGTATATAATTGAAGTATTTGTGTCTGCAGCAAAAATTCTGCGGGAATTTTTTTGGATGGGTTAGACATTGTGGATTTAATTTATTCATTTTCTGGCACGTGCACATGTAAGAACTGGATTAGCGTTTATAATTAGTATTTATGCATCAAAACGGGTGATTTAGTGTTGGTTGTGGTGGTGAGCTTCTGTTGTTAGACACTGAGTTAGATAAAACATGTGATGTCTTGTTAATTAGTTGCATACATATCCCCATTATAGGATCTCATAATGGGAATGCTCTTCCGATTTGGCCAAATGTTGTTGAATCTAGGGCTGTTGGGGTGCGTGTTGCCTCTGTTTTTGGGGCATTAAGGTGGCTTGTGTGTGTACCTAATGTTAGTCGGTGGATATGTTATTAATCTTAGACTGATGTACAAAATATATAGACTGCTTCTCCTTTTGTGAAAATATGGTTAGTGTGTGATTGTTGTTTATGACTGAAGGCCTTTTTTTGGTTGTTCCTCGATATGGTCCATTTAAGATTGGAGCTAATGGCATGGTAGAAACACAGTCATGTTCTTGTAGTTAAATGTCATGTCATTCTTTCCTACAGTTGGTTGAAACATTATAGTTTTCATTACAAACAATGAATATCGAGTCAAATTGTTGAACCTCTTTAATCAGTTTGCTTGCTATTTTTCTGGGTTGTAGCTTTGAAGTTTGTGATTGACATAAATTTAACCATTTTTCCAGGTTGATCAGTCTGTTCGTAAGATTGAGACTCGTGTTCCCCCTATGGTCAAGCAAGCCCCCGCTGCTGCTCGCTCTGTTGCAGCTGATGTCAAAAGTGCTGGTGTGATGGGAGCTGCATCAGGACTTGCTAAAACAGTCTATGCCAAATATGAACCCACCGCCAAGGGACTTTACACTAAGTATGAGCCAGTGGCCGAGCAATATGCTGCATTGGCGTGGCTCTCTCTGAACAAAATTCCCATTGTTCCTAGAGTCACTCAAGCAGTTGCTCCAACAGCTGCTTACTATTCCGAGAAATACAATGTGATGGTTCAGCAAACAGCAGAGAAGGGATACAAGGTTGCTTCATATCTTCCATTGGTACCTACTGAGAAGATTGCTAAGGTGTTCAGTGCTCAGCCTGTGGCTTCCAGCTAGGAAAGGACCTACTGGTGTACTTTATTTGTCATAAGTAGTTGTTTAGCCCTTTGCAAGGGTCTCCATATGATCAGAATTCTGGAGTGCTTTGGAACAGTTTTTATGTTTGTTGTGTTGTGGATTGTTTATTGTGTGAAGTAAATCTTGTTTTGCCTATTCGGTTTTCAGTTTTGAAAAATATGATTAAGTTCCTGTTGCAAGGGAGTTCCTTTTTGCCCTGGGGGAGGTTTTGTCTCTGATCAACATAAGCCAATTTTTGTTGGGTTTCTCTTTCTGAGTAAAGCTGCCTACAAAACTAATTTTAAATTTGGTTATTTTTCTGAACATAGATTGGTTTATTATCGAAATAATATGGTCCTGAAGACAACCGTCACCTTTCATCTTTCTTCTTCTTTCATTCTCTTCACCCGCCTCTTTCTTCCCTCTGTGTGATTCAGATTTTAAAAAAAATCATTTGCATACTCAAATATAATGTTCAAATTTGTCTTCACTTTCTCCTTTTTCAGGTATAAATGTTAGCAAGTTTTAAGTATCTTCGATCAATAATTTAATGAAATGGAGGCTCGCATCTTGTGATTTGTGTGATAAGAAGAGAATGTGTCATCAATATTTAAAGGTAAGTTTTACAAAGTGATTGCTAGATCAGCTATGTTGTATGACGAAATATTGGCCGGTCAAAAATTCGCACCTTCAAAAGATGAAAACAGTACAAATGAGAATATTGAGATGAATGCGTGAGTATGTAAGGAGAGATAGAATTATAAATGAAGAATTCGAGACAAGGTAGGAGTGATGTGCTGAAGACATGTGAAGAGAACATACATAGATGCCCAAATGAGAAGGTGTAAGAGGTTGATTATGGTGAGTCTAGGGAAAGGTAAAGGTAAAGGTAAAGGTAGACCAGAAAAGTATTATGGAAATGGTGATTAGATCAGACATGACCTACATAGGATAATTTAGAGATCAAGAATTAGAGTAGAAGGTCAGTAGGTAGTTATCTAATTTTATTATTATTATTATTATTATTTTCTTCGATCTTATTATTCGATTTTATTATTATTTGTAGTTCTCTTTGGTTACAGTAACTATTGTGCTTATTGTTGATACTACTATTTTCTTGTTTAGTTAATTTTTTCTTATAAATAAAGGTATTCTTCTATTCTATTTCATTCCTCAAGAGAAATAAAAAAATGTTATCTCTTTTTCTATAATATTTTTCTTCTTACTTTATTATTTTATAACAATATACTATTTTATTTCGGGGTGAATATTTTTGAAAATTACTCATAATTATGTGGTAATTAAGTAAAGAGAAATTTTCATAAATAGCGTCATATACTAAAGTAATTGCATAAAAAAATGTGTTTTATTAAAATTATAGAAAATAGTTTGTTTTTTTAGTTTTTGATACAATTTATCGAAAATCATTATTAAACCCTCCTAACGGTGTTATTAAATATCTTTTTAACGTATGTTGCGTATTCAGTGGGAGTAAATCACTCAGCTTTTGATCTCGTTCGTTTTTAAAAAAATTTCACCATATCTAAATAGTTTAAGCAAAATTTCATATCTGCGAGAATTCTTATGCATCTTGGAAAAATGCAGATTTGGATAAATTTTCTTTTTCTTTGGATGTATCAGCATTACAATTTTGAAAAAGATGTCTAACATAACAATCCTGATATATTGTATCATTAACATGACAATGTGATAACTCAGATGCAAGATGAACATTGTCTATATCATTCTTTATCAGTCAATTGTCGATTGATACATTTTAGTATTGTATTACTAAAACACCCCAGAAATCCTTGGGACTAGCCTTTGGATTTAAAACTTAATCATGTAGAAAATTGAGAAAAGGCCTCAGTACGAGTCACAATACGACTCGTAGAGTTGAGGTACGAGTCGTACCTGGACTCGTAATAGGGGAATTAAAGAAATCAGTAAGTGTGACTTAGAGAAACAACGATTTCATGTTACGACTCGTACCACCATGGCATGGGTCGTACTGACCAGTCGTGAATAAGTTCAGAGAAATGGTCAGGGAACTTACGGATAACCACGAGCCATGGTACGCCTCGTGGCACGTTGATACGGATCGTATAACCCAGTCATGAGTTGAATTAGAGAAATGTTCAGGGGAAAATCACGGATAGTAGTATGACCCGTAGGATCCTGGTACGGATAGTCGGAGGCTTCCTTGGAAAACTTCAGAGGATGGCGTTGAGCAGGGTCCCTAACCACAGGTGAAGGTATGGATCGTAAGATCCTGGTATGACTCGTAGGTTGAGTCGTACCACTTGATGGGTAGAAATTTTAAAACAGTTTCAAGTGGCATTTTGTAAAACCCTATTATCCTAACTCCTAAACTGCGTCATATTGAGATTATTTAAAAGGGGTTTTAGGGGATTAGTTGACCCTCTCCCCTCATTCTTTCCAACTTCTATCCTTCTCAAGATTTCTAGGTGCTTTCTCAAGGAAACTCTACTCCAGGTACATGGGATTTCAGCAAAGGTCTCCTTTCACCTTTGTGTTCTAAGATATTTAGTAATCTTAGCCTAGAATTTAAAAATCATGACCTAGGGTTTCTCTTCGATTGTTGAAATTTCTTATCTTTACTATGTTTTAGAGTTTTCATGTACAACAACATGTTATGATTGAGATGTCATCTTTGATTTGTAAAATGTCTTTAGTCTTTCTATCTTATATATATAATTGTTGGGATGATTACTCGCATGATTGAACAATTGGTATAGTATGATTATAATTGTTTCGGGTATTGAATAACTTAGTCTTTCCCAGAGTTGTCAACTGATAAGTTTGATCATTATCAGTCTTTTGAGAAACTCAGTAGAATCAGTTTATCAACTTGTTAGTTGTTTTTTAAACCGTTACGACGCTTTTAGATAAAGCAGCTCTAGCGAGTCTTAGAACATGATTTCTTTCAAGTCCTTAGACTCTAAGAACACTTTCAGACAAGTAGTTTTGACATAAGTCCTAGGACATCAGCTTCAAGCTATCAGCACAGTTAGATACAACTAGGATTTTCAGTGGGAGTAGTACTTAGCATCGAGCAGGTCGAGTTTAGCGCATTCAAGTTCCTAGAACTACGTCGTCACCGTATGTTATTAGCCCGAATGTGCTTCTGACAGCGATCACCCAGCTCAACTACTATACTCCGGCAAGGTATAGTGGGCCTTCTCATATGAGGGGTATATATCGAACTCCACATTTAACTCACGTGGTTACATGTCGGTTATAGTCTCTCCCATAGTACAACTCAGTCCAGTACAATCATAGTCTCCAGTTCAGTTCAGTCCTCCAGTTTTCAGGATATGCTTATGACCTTCAGACCATTATTAGTACTTACAGTATTATCAGTTTTTCAGATGCTTTCAGAATTTATGAATCCAATTATAGTCATTGCATGTCCTATCAATACAGTTTATAGATTTTTTTCAGTATTTTTATGTTTAATTTATATCTCACTTACTCAGTATGTTCAAAGTACTGACACATACTTTCTATGATGTATTGTCTTATGATACAGGTACAAGTTCTTAGCCTCAGCATTGTTAGTAGTCTCTCTCTAACGATAATCAGCAGTGTCTAATGGTGAGTCCTCATCTTCCGAGGGTCGGGGTGATTATTCGAGTTACTTTTATTCTCAGTGTTTTAGACTCAGAGTTAGTTGTTGGCTTGTCCCAACAATTAATCAGTTCTTTAGATGGCTTTCAAACAGAGTTTGCAGTTCCGTGTTTTCGGCAATAGTTGCATACATTTCAGTATCTTATCAGATATCTTGTTTACTTTAAAGTATTTGTTCATTCATGTATTACGAAGCTTCCGCGTATAGATTTCTTACAGTACTCAAAGTATCAGTATTAGGCGATGTCATAGGTTGGCTTGGGGTCACTCATGACTCTAGGTACCGCGTCGCGTCTAGGGTGCAGACTCGGGTCGTGACAATCACATAACATAAAATGTGATAACTATGATATAAGATGAAGATTATCTTTATTATTCTATTATCGAAGGATCATTCTTGTACATTATATATCTAATTGATACAATATGTATCAAAAGTATCTTGAAATCAAGATAAAAGATTAAGACAGTCCATATAAATATGTATCAGTTTGATAATAACTGTACATACTGTATTAATTCTGCCATTGATACACAAAGACAAAAGATTGAAAAACTGCAGTGTATCAATTTTGTCATTGGTACACAAAAACAAAAGCTTGAGAAATCCGATAATGATAGATTGCTAATAAAATCTTGTGCTTTGATTTCTTCGATAATGGTGAAGCAGAGGCTTCTCCATCATAAAGATTGTTAATCAAATTCGGAGCTTCGATTTCTCCGAAAATAGTAGATTGCTAATAAAATCTAGAGTTTTGATTTCTCCGATAATGTTGATTAGCCCATGGAGAATGATAAGAAGAAGGACAATAATTCAGATCTACAATTAATTGATTGAGTGTGATTGGAAAGATAGATAGATAGATAGATAGAGAGAGAGAGAGAGAGGAAACAATTTCAACTCTCCATCTGAATCAGATAAAATTTATCCAAGAATCACGACCGAAGTGATGATTGTGAGAGAGATATAATCGGAGAAAATTTTGAGGGATTTGGAAGAGAAAAACTCGAGCATTTAATTGGAGAGAAACACAGAGAGTAACTTAGAGAGAGATTAGTGAAAAGTTGATACAATGGTAACTATTTAAAAAATTCGATAATTTACTATTTTTATAATTATTTTGCTAATTTTTATAATTATTAAAAAATATTATTATATATTGTAAACAGGCGGTTAACGACATGGGCTATAAGCCCATTCCAATACAAAGACATGGACTGGTCGAATCTCTCATGACCCGACCTGTTTAAGTCACACTATCCATATTCCACATCCTCATAGCAGATACTTCTAGTTCTAGTGCTCAGCCTCTTCCTTTCAAGCTTCCGTTGAAAGAGACTAGAATAATCAAAATTCAACTATGGAGAAAACTATGGCCACGTCCTTGCGGTTGCCCATGGCGTCCTCAGTTCCATGTTCTTCATCTTCATCGATGCCGCTGAAACATCGTAGCTTTAAGATTCGATGTGCAGCCAATAGCATCAGCAGTGCAAAAATTCCGATGCCTCCTTTAAACCCTAAGGACCCATTTCTAAGTAAGCTTGCCTCCGTTGCTGCAAATAATCCAGATGCACTCTTTTCTCGGCCACAAAATTCTGATATGCCGCCGTTTTTGGACATTTACGACTCCCCTAAGCTCATGGCTACTCCTGCTCAGGTATATAGTTGAGTTTTTCATTGGCTCAAATGCTTAATAGCTAAGTCTTCTATTCCAATTTGTTGGAAATATAGTGAAACAGTCTTTGACGACATTCTTTTTTGAATATTTATTTAGTATTTCTGTTAAATATAAAAATGTGTTGAAGCAAGTCATGGTTTGAAACCGTGCCGGACCTTATCTATTGAGTGGAGAACGGTAGAGGAGTGCTCCATTATCTATTGAGTATCCAACCATGCGCCATGGAGGATTTCTCCCCTATCAGAAAAGGGAGAGCTATCAATTAGAGTACTCTGCGTATTTCGTAAATATGTTTCTTTGTTTTTTGTTCTTTTTTGTTTTTTTGTGAAGAATAAGAAATCTATGTCTTGAAAATACCAGTGAAGATCCAAATCGAAAAGTGAAAAACATTCATAGTTGGGGGAATCGGGACACTAGATTCAGAGGAAAATTGAATGTGTTGACCCTCACATTCTTTTCGGACAGAAGGATTTTTATTTTTATCAATATGTTTTAGATTTTATGAGAGATTGTTTGGAAAGAAATGGCTGCAATAGGATGTTTATGTTGTTAGGATTCTGTTCTGTACTGAATTCAGTTGGTCTGCCTTCTTCATTTCGTTTTTAGCTTTGGAATGGTTTTCCTCCCTTTTAATGTTATTGATTATATGTAAAGCAATTAATCAAGTTTCTGAAGCCTTTTTCTTTGTTGGGTTGTTATTATATTCTGATTGGTGTTGTTTGGTCTGTGTTTTTGCTATTTGAGTTAGGTGGAGAGATCAGTATCATACAATGAGCACAGACCGAGGAGACCTCCACCAGACTTGCCCTCTTTGTTGCTCCATGGTAGAATAGTTTATATTGGCATGCCGGTATGTCATCTTATTCTTCATCATCCGATATTTCCCCAGTTGCCCGGGCTTATTAGTGATTTTTGCAATGTTTTGGCATAAGTAGGTATTTGTAAATAAAGGCCAACATTCAACTTGTTCATTCTACCATCTTATCCTTGTTGGTTCTTGTGCTTTAATGCCCTGTTGTTGCTCAAATATATATACTTTCCCTGGTAAATTTTGCTGCTCCTTCCACCGTTTCTCCTCATAGAAATTATGTTCTTACAAAAAAATTATATAAATAAAGTGGGAGGTCATTCAAGTTGAATGAGTTCATAGGCTAATCCCATGTGCCAGATGAGTTTCAGAGAAACCTTTCCTTTTGTTGAATGTCTTATAGCTGGATATTCTTCTGGTAGCAAGTCTTTCTAGGATGGTGAGTGAACTAGTGTGTCTCTCTTTGTGCCTGTGGAATCAGAGAGAGAGAGAGAGAGAGTTAAAATAGAAGGCATTAAGAGTACCATGACTCTACGGCGTGTACCTTAATGCCAATGAAATCTATATTAAGAGGACAAAACTAAAGAAAAAATAGCCATCAAACCGATATGTCGATGTTGAAGAAACGCTATGCATGAATATGTTAGTAACTAAAAACATAGTTACAACAGGTTTTGTATTTAGAGTAACAAACCTAATCACTAATCTGAACTAGAAACTTATTGGAATAATAAATTTAAAATTGTTTTTAACTTAATTACACGGTTTTTATTTCGTATCTTCACTTAATTGCATTTCTTTCGATTTCTTGGTCCAGACATTGTTTAATTACATGTATATACCGTTAAAAAACATTCAGTTTTTTCCTTACTTGTGTGTTTCTTCACTAGAGATGTGCTTGTATTTGGCTTTGCGCTTGATGCCCCAATAGATACTTCACCTTTCTCCACGCTTTTTGCCTTTGACAACTTTGGATGCATCCATCTTTGTTCTGTTTACTAACAGTCAGCATAAAGAGCCAAATAAGAAATGTGATTGATGAGAAAGGGCACTTCTTGGTTGGTATCCTTGTGTTGAATGGTGAATGTAATGTTATTTTGTGTTGAGAAGATTCCTCAAGATAGACAAAAGGAGAGAATTGGCTGGTGCACACGATGTTGCTGATGCTGGTAAAATCAGGATGATCTATGGTATACAATTTTATGGACTGGGATTATAGTGAAAGCTTAATTAGTCATTTGACCATACAGTTTTGTTATTTGTCTGGAAAATGGATAGTCCGTTAGGTGACTGTATAGGGCTACAATCTTCAAGTAGGAATAGCAATTGTGTTTTGAACTTGTCTGAAAGTAATATGGGTTACCTCCTTTCTCGCTAAAGATATACCAATATTATTTGTAGTCCTTGTATCTGTTTTATTAATTTTTAGTCTTTATTTCTAATATTCTCAAACCTCCGAACATTGTGCCAGTTGCCTGAAATTTAAAGGCTTAGTGAATTAGATGCTTCTTTGAGATGCTTGTATGGGACACTGTCATCCCATCCCAGTATGTATAATGTAGCTGTTGGATCTTCAAAGAAACTACTTTGTTTCTCCAGCGTGACCTTTCTGCTTTAGTTGGGTGTCTGTTGTATGTATTGTTCCATTTTATTAACAAGGTTCTCATGCCCTGTCTGAAGGCCCCAGCCCCCTTGCAAATAAAAAGAAAAATGTGAGACGTGTCTGCCACTTTAGAATACTTAGATTTGTCCCATTTAACTATCCTATTTTTTTGCAAGATGTGTTTATTTTTCTTAATAGAAACAGAGTTCTGCATTCCTGTGACAACAACAACAACAGACCTAGTGTAATCTCACAAGTGGGTTTGGGGAGGGTAGTGAGTATGCATACGTTACCTCTACCTTGTGAACATAGGGGTATTCTTGTGACTATTCTATAAAACCTTAAGTCCCAAGGAAAAGGTCACAGGACCTTATAATTATGCTCCAAAAATTAAATTTATCAAAAGCTAACTTCATCTCACTTTGAGGATAGTGCTAATGTTCCCCGTTGATATATGCACTATATTTTCTATCATAGGTAAAAAGAATAGCTGTAAGATCTGGTGTCAGGGACGCTCATGATTATTGGGTTTATGTCAGAAACTATGTTGTAAAAGAAACATAAACCGTGCAAAAGATGATTTTGTTAATTATCAAGGCAACATGCCCAGATGTTTCTTGATCATACCGTGTCAAATGTACATGTCTTTATTTGTTTACTTGACTTGGAGGTACAAATGACCATCTTAATTTGGTGTGCTAAAATTTTGTAGTATGCTTGACTAGCTAAGGTATATGTGCCTTTTATAGCAGGTGTACTTTCTAAAGGGAGAAGTCAAAAGTTGTTCATCTTTTACAAGGTTTCATATTAATTTAATCAATAAAGAGCTGAACACACCGACACCTACTTGATTTGACTATTTGGAGTTCCCATCTGATGTACTACTTTTAGTTTTGCCCAAGTTTGGGCCTTTTGGGATATGTTATATGGTGCTTTGACAATAGAATTTTGCACATATAAATATGTTAACATCCTTGATTTTTAGTCTGGTTTGCAACAACTTATGTGTTGTTATTTATTATTGCAGTTCAGTAAACTTCCACTTTACTCTTCATTTCTTCATTAGCACAAAAATAATCACGATTTCTTTTCAGTTGGTGCCAGCAGTCACAGAGCTTGTGGTTGCAGAGTTGATGTACCTACAGTGGATGGATCCTAAAGAGCCAATTTATCTATACATAAATTCTACTGGGACTACCCGTGATGATGGTGAAACAG
>JACEIK010000370.1:264657-275346 GCA_018107945.1 Datura stramonium | reverse complement strand
ATTGAGGAGAGAGAAGAATATTCTTTTTTGGCGTAAAATTTGGCATAGTGGGTTGGAGTTGGTTTACACCAAATTTAGTGCCACATTAAATTTGAAGCAAGGGTTGGAGACTAAGTCACTAGGAATTTATTGAAGTGCTTCCTCTTTCAATTGTCTTTCTCAGCTATTTTTGACAGTAAGTGCATCCTCTTCAATGTGCAGGTTCCTGACATTGAAGGATCAAAGGAAGACCGATGTGAACTTACTCGAACTCCTTATGGGAGACTTTTTATTAATGAGGTCAGCATTAGAATGTAACTTCTAGATCCTCTTGAAATGAGGATTTCTGGTTGCTGGTTAATGTTGAGTTCCATTGTTGTTTTGTAGGAGATAAATTCATACCTTGAGTTTTTGTTTGAAATGATTGTTGCTCGGGGACCCAGTGTAGGGCTGAATGTGTCATTGTCGCGTTTTGACTTCTTTCATGGTCATGTCTTTCTTTCCAAGGACTCTGGAAGGCTTGGGATTTTGTAAGTTGACATGAACCTTTCACTGTCTTGTGCACGCATGAGAAAAATGGTGCTTCTGTTGTGCGAGTGTTTCACAAAAATCAGGCCCTAAGAACTCTTCACTGTAAATGACCAAGAAAATACAATCAGTTTTTCACTTAATTACTTGGCTAATCGGATATTTGGAAGGAATCTCTTCCTTTCAAGTGTTTCTTTTGCTTCTTCCGTTGGTAAATAATAAAGTGAACAAGGATAAGAGAAAACTGAACAAGGAACCTGTTTACCTATAGGAAGAATATGATGGACGCTCATCCAACTTGATTCGATTGCATGTCTATAGCCTGAACTCTTCAATCCATCTAAATAGCAGCAGGAAGATAATAAACACAGATTTAGTAGAATTGAAACATTTCTGCCACAAGCAAGATAAAAAGGTGATCTTATCGGGTATCTATGGTTTTTTTGTTTTATTGTAAATTTCAACCGTAATTGTTGTGTTTTCTTGGATATCTTTATCTTGTCTTGTATATCATATTCCGTTGTCTGGAACTTTAAGGAGAAAAGGCATGTCACGTCTAATTCAACTTGAATTATGTACTTGTTCAAGACTTGAAGCTGTAATATGCTTATTGTGCTATGCACTATAGCTCGACTGGAAATCTTCAGTGTCTTTTGCTTAATTTTCTAATTCTAGACTTAGCTATCCTCTAGCGATAGTGTCCTTCAGTAAGCTAATTTGTTTAACACTATGGATAAAATCCATAATTAAAGTCAAGCCTGTTGATCAGATCCACGAGAGAGTGTGTGTTAATAAACTCAAATGAGTTTCTTCTTTGTTGATCTTAAGTATGCTATGCAGTTGATCATTGGCTGATATTCTCAAATGAATTAGAGCTTTTGCTTCTCTCTGCATTCTCTGATTTCTGCAAAGGACTAAGTCAGGGGTTTCTTGGTTTATGATTGGTTTTCTTTATGGGGTTTGGTGTTGAGGTAGCTAGCATTATGAGTGCACTGAAGTTCTACCAGGGGAAGTGCACTAGGTTTCGTGTAAAGGGCACAGAGCCATGGGTGGAATTCATTCATGGATCATCAATTCATCATAACTTTCTCTCAATCGAGAACCAGATATAAGATGGGTATCTGTTAGGCGTTCAGTTGTAGAAGTATAATTCTCAATCTTCCAGATGGCTTAAGGAGTTGGACTTAGTAATTTATGGGATTGAGGGACTTCACTTATTTTTAGCAGCCTAAGTTTGCTCTGTGTTTAATTAAATATGATAAGGAGATCCTCTGAACCCTTGTTAGCTTAGTAAGGAGTAGAGAAGGTAAGAAATTCCATTAATCCTGTACTCCAAAATACATGATCATCCATTTCAATTCAAACTTTCCTTCAACCAGTCATACCCATGGAAAAGGTTTCTTTTTGCTTCTTTGCTCTGTTGACTGGAAGATGGACATGGATGTTTCTTCAATGTTGCTTGATCCTCACGAACTAAGTTTTTTTCCTTTTCTATAATGTTTTCTATATCTGCTAATTTTTTCTTTTTCTTTTTGTGATTAGTTTTACACTGGTTGTGAGCCTGCCGCAACCCACATTTATCCGGGCCCAAGACGGCAATAGAAGGAAATTATCTCAAAAGACCTATAATCTCTTAAAATCCATGTAGACATAGCAAAAAAGCAGGCCATTATGGAAGAAGAAGATCTATATAGGCGATATCAATTAGTTCAGAGTATGTTTAGTCATGTTTATCCATTTACTTTAGGTCTTGAATTTTTCTAGGAGTCTTTCAATCTTTTCAGAGATTTGTATATCAGTAGGAAAAATAGGAACTTTTTGTGCTGTTCTTATCTTTATTTTGTATTGTATTGGTTCAAGGTGAGCTTCAATGGGCAATATGATCAATGAGGATTCATAGAGTGATCCCAACTTGCTTATGATTTAGGTGCAATTGTTGTTTGTTGTTGTCTTGTGTGTGTGAGATGCTCGTGAGGTTCAAAGGTGCAAATACTTTTCCAGGTTCCATGCTAAGGAGTATCCAGCATATGATAAGGAAGTCTTTCCTTGCAACATGGGCTACTGTCAAATAGGTAGGTCTGCATCTCAATCACTTCCTGTCAGATCAACTGAATATCAGACCCCGCTTGTGGGATTACACTGGGTTTGTTGTTATTAGCAGTCTTCAATATCAGTGTTTCTAACCTTGCAAATTTTTGGTATTATGAATATCAAAAAGACAATAATGACGTTCTTTATACTCATCTTAGGTTTTATTGTGATCAGGATCTAATGTCGCTTATGATGATTCAATGAATTTGAGGAATATATTGTGGCTAGCTCCATTAGCTAGCAACTCCACAAAAGAATGGTTAGCACCAGGTATGTGTCTTTCAAGCAGTTCTCAAATCACACTTGTAGAGTACTTTGCCCGGACCATATCAAAGATGCAGAAGCATCTGTTTACAATTTGCATTCTCTTATTTGACCTCTTTTCATAACGATTCTCTGACATAAATATTCAACAGAACAATCTTCAAGTTGTCACATATTTATATTTATCTTTTGAGATAACAACAGATAGATACGTGTTCTTTTTTGCTTTACCTACTTTAAGAAGGTTACTAGGAAAAAGTATTCTACGTTTGTATTTTTTTTTCCAACTACCGCCTCATGGAAAAGTATGTATTCCCCCAATTGTTTTGACTAATTTTTTCAATTGGTTTTAAGTTATATACTCAATTCAGAAATAATATTAAGATTTTAAATTTATGAGATTTAAATTTTAGATAGAAGTCCCGAGGGGGCGGCATCCTCCTATAATAGTTAGCAGGGCTGGGAGGAAGGTTGGCGGGTTGCTCCGCTGCAGGTTGACCTCCTGCGGAATTTGAATCAGAAAGCAAGCTGCTGCAACCGCCTTCTTTTTTTTTGGGGGTGGGTTAATTAAAAGAGAACACTATATTTGTAGAATCTTAGTTCTAATGGAGTTCATCAACTATGCCTCAATCCCAAGATAATTGAATCAGCTTACACTTTAAGTAGTTTCTTACAATTAATAGCAGCAGAATGCAGATATAGTTAGGAGACGTGTTACCAAGATTCTTGAGAAAGTTATGGGGCTGTTGATGAACCCTGTTCTGTCATGTATGGCTGGGATTAGAGCATTCACACATCATCCAGATCTCCTCTGGTTTCCATTTGGCAAACAAACTCACAGTGAGGAACGTTGTTTGGCTTTATTTTATAATAAAACCTCTGAGTTCTCTTTGGCTAAAGTAGCGGAAATAGGGACATGATTGTGGAATTTCTAAAGAAAGGTGATGCTGTTGCTACAACCAAGTGACACGTCCACATTCCCTTTTCTGGAATTTAAGAAATGTCTGCCAATTTTTCTTTATAGATCTTTCTTAACAGAGTTCCATGTCTCTTTTTAGCTTTCCCTTATGTTTGACCATGTTTCTCGAGTATTATTACTCAGTATCTTGACAAAATTCTTCAACTCTGAAGATTGATAGAGCAGAGGAACAGGTTCGCTGTTAAATACTTGTCTTGATAAGTAACTATAAACTGAGCATGAATTTTCTTCAAGAAAATAGAGTAACTTTATAAATACAATAAGGTGCCAGATTGCTAAAAGTTGTGAAAGATATTAGGGTGTACAGTCATAAGTTGTCATCAATTTGTTATTGTCGTGGGGTTCTTAAAGAAATATTTATCCTATATTTTAGTTCCTAAACCAACTTTTTCCTGTGGATACCTTTCCGCAACTTCACATTATTAATTTCTTGTTGTTTCGATGACATGTTGGTGGAAGTTCTTTCTAACTCTCTGGGCGATCAGTGAATTGTCTTCTTGTTTAAAGACATGTTTGACACCTCATTGTTTTGCAATGGTTAGTAAAAGTTTAGTCTCAAGAACTTTGGGTAACTTTTTTATTTTGTGGACAATCAATGAGATCCCCAATGACTACCCCGCTTATTGGGCTGTATGACAATCACCTTTTTCTGGTGAGTGACAGTTTAGAACTCTTGAGGGGAGGGGGAATGGTGTGATGACAGAGGCAAATTCCTGTTTCAGTTGAAATGAAGGAAATGATGACAAGGGATAGTATCATTATGAGAAGTTTTCAATTTATTGGACTTCAAGTAAAACACTGCTCAATTAATTTAAAGTACCTAGTACAGCTACAAAAAGACCAATCAGATCTATTAGGATAACTATAACATCCTGATGATGTGTAAGAAAGAATTAATTGAGAAAAGATAGAGCGAGCGAACAGTTTTCTCTCGCAGATAAAGATTTCAAGTTTCCTATTTACCTTGCGAATTCTGATGTAGAAAATTCATGTTGACAGGAGTCTTGGTTGTCTTAGATGCACATCCAACTGGAGTCATTTACAAGGACCTCATACCCGAGTATGTTCAAATTGCCAGGACGCTCTATGAAGGTTTGAATTCTATTTAACTTTGAATCAACAATTTAAAGTCAACCTTGTCATGAAAACTTTGGAAACTAATTCTGATACAATCATTTTCTGTCTGCCAGATGATTTTGGGGACGTTGCTTTTGATGTTAACTACTTCAACACAGGAGGTGAAACACCCAAGTTCCAAATTTTCATTTGCTAACCTCTTTGGAAAGGTTCAGGTGTGTCAATTCGCAGTTCACCAAGTGAGAGACCATATGCTTTACAGATATTGCTTATCAAATGTCATGGAATTTCTCTGTTTGAATCGAAATGTATCTTTAATATGTTTATTACTCGTGCAGCTATACTGTCAGTATTTGATTCCAGTGCATTCAAGTGGATAGTTTCTTGGAAAGGGATGCGTCTGACGGAGATTTTACTGTTGGAATTGAGAGTCTTTTAAGTCATTTAGTTTGTGAGGGGGCAATCCTTATGGCAGAATATCCTCTTGATTATACTATGAAGCTTGGACAATGAAATGATGATTGAACGGTGGGATAATAGCTTTCGTCTAAATTACACATATAATAATAATAAGAAGAAAAAATTAATTAAATATCTAATATTTGATTGTGAATTCAGTTATTACTGTATATACTAATTTGAGGTTGTTTTGGAACCTATAAACCTTAATTCATGTATCTGCTTTTGTGATTGAATATATTATCCCAGAAACGTCATTATTCAAAAGAGTTTACACTCTACGTTGTCTCTTAGCTATTGTGAACTAATTTAGGTCTTATGGTAGTGCAAAGCGTTAGTTGTAGTGTAAGTTCAATTTACTTATTTACTTCTGTTCTAGGTGCAACTCTTGAGGCCAAAGACATCTTCCTTAAGAAGAACAGGTAAAGCAATCCTGTAAATTTTTAGGCATCTCCCATCTAGTATAGTTTAACAGTATAAAAGGCATCTCCCCTCAATTTTCGAAATTGCTCCTATTTAATTTTCTGTTTTGTCTCATGAGTTGCTTTAGATGGTGGGGTACCTTTGGGGTGAGGGGAGGTGGGTGGAGAAGAAATATGACAGAGAGAACTAGAGAAATCAAGAACCCCAAAGGAAAAAGAAAATGAACTTTTTTGAATTCTAAGCAACGAGATCGTTCTATAAAAGATCTTAAAAAACTGATAATGGGACATTTTTTGTTACCAAAGAAAACAAAGGAACTTCCGTGAATATGTAAGATATTTAGCCGATTGTTGTAGAATAGGAATATCGGCGCTTGACTAAACGTCAAAATGTCGGAAATTTTATTTTACGTATCACACTGTCACACAGTTGACATGTGAGATTTTCTTTTTTATTTCATAAATTAATAAATTAATATTTGGAATACACAATTTAATTGAATTCCATTAGATCGATAATCAATAACAATTATTAAAGCAGCTCCAATCTGTGGTGTCTCCGCCACGTAGACTTTTGGACCCACAAAAGATATTTAAAGAACTTCCCATTTTATCCGTTTAGGCAAGACTTGCGCATCTTAATCTTTAGGCATATATAATATAGTACTGCATATAGTTTTTAAAAAAAAAGAAAAAAGAAAAAGGAAACCTACTAGCCGAAACCCTTGTGCTTTTTTCCTCCTCTCACTACTCTCGCGCTTCGTTACTCCCCTCTGCACAAAGCTTGGAATTGGATCAACTCCTCACTATTAATAACACGTATATATAATAATTGCAAGAGGTGAAGAGTATATTTGAGAATGGTTTCAGGGAGGTGGATAGAAACTGGTGCGGATCTATGGAAAGATAGGGCACGATCGCTGCAGCTTCGTCTCAGAGACCGACTCAGAGTCGCCGTCGATCATCATTGTCGCCGGCCGAAGATCTCTGATGGTTACTTCGCATCTACCGTCGAGCGATGGCTCCAGCGGTTCAGAGATTTCCGTAGAGATGCTCTGCCTTCTTCTTCCACCTTCTATCGTAAAAGAGGTCAATTTCTCGATCATCCTAAAAAAAAACATACAACTGTGCTGCACATAATGTGACAATTGCATCTAATTTGGTGCTTCTTCCTATTCTTAAGCATCACCAGTTATGCTTCATCAAAAATCTAAATGCGGAAACGCTTTTATTCATGTGTAGAATTTGCAACATTATCAGAGAAAGAATTCGAGAAAGTGACAGTAGTTTGTGTAAATCAAGAAAGTAATAGTTTTTTAGTCTAACAATAAAAAAATCGGCAATATGACTTAACTTCAACTGTATAAAACTTGTTAAAGAAATAAATTATTATTGTAACTAACCAATGCCATTAACAAGTAACATCTGCGAGCTCATGATCTTTGCAAGAAGAAATTGGAAGAACCAGCTGACCTCAATCGCAGCTGCCTTTATACTGGTATGAACGCAGTGTATGCCGTTTAGTCCTGCTGTATTCTCTTCTATTTAAGTTTATCTTCACATTAGATAGTATGTGATTTCATGCTGAAAATTAATCATCGGGACTGAAATTATTTGCTAAAATTACCCCTGGTACCTACATTTGTCTACCTTTGATGAATTTAGGGAACTTTTGATATGTTAAACCCCGCCTTTCAATTTCCATTGCTCCCTTCATGACTTGAATATTTCCACTAAACTATCGCTTACTTGTGTTTGCTAACTTTTAGATATTCGAACTCAAAAAATAGAAACAAGTAGCTTTCATGTAAGAGCATGAAGTGATCGCATCAATAAAGTTGCTCTGGTATGACTTCCGGGCGTGTTTGGCCATGGAATACTATTTCAGTACTTGCTAATACTGAGTTTCCATATTTGAACTTCAAGTGAAATATTGAAATAATGATCGAAGGTGTATCTGTGAACTGGACTTTTTTTTTCGAATGAAGTTCACGCCCAAACATAATTTCAACTTCAATTCCCCATCATTGTGGTGCCTCCCTTTATCACTTTAAGCAAGAAGCAATTGTGTCTTATAACATCTCTTATAACTGCAAGTTGTGGCTGCTAAATCTATATGAGGATTCTTTAAGATGCTTTTTCATGACTGATACTTATAAATCTGAGTGCCTATGACTGCAGTTAGCAAGGATATTGATCCAGAAGTAGATACAGTCCTGACTCGCATGCTGCAGGCAGTGACTGTTCCTGTGCTTGGAAATGTTTGTCATGTGTTTATGCATGGCCTCAATCGTGTTCAGGTTAGCTAAATCCGGGTGAGTTACTGTTTCAGCCGTCGCCTAATTGGGAAAAATAACTAGACAACTTTTGCAGATATATGGTGCAGAAAAATTATATCAGGTGCTGGAAAATCGAATGGAGAATAAACCTCTTATTACAGTAAGCCATGTTCCTGACTTACTTCTAGTTCCTTCTTTTAAGCCTCACCTCAGACCCCTGGATTATATCTTTGATATCTGGTTCTATTGTGTAAAATCAACTCAGGTGAGCAATCATGTTGCTGCTATGGATGACCCACTAGTTATTGCTGCATTACTTCCTCCCAGTGTTATGTTGGATGCACAAAATTTGAGATGGACACTTTGTGCAACTGATCGATGTTTCCGCAATCCAGTGACATCTGCCTTCTTCAAACATGTCAAAGTTCTTCCAGTGTCCCGTGGGGATGGTATTTATCAGAAGGTATTTTCTTTTGAGATGCTGGAGAGATGAATTTACTGATATTATAATTGCTTCTATGTCACTGTTGATGAAGATACTATTAAATGTCTCGCTCATCCAGTCTGAGATGTTTTCTTTAAAATGGTAAAAGAGATTGATATAGGTTGTAGCTAATTGTTCAGTCTATTCCTGCATGTACTTCAGGGGATGGACATGGCTATTTCAAAATTGAACCGTGGTGGATGGATACACATATTTCCAGAAGGTAGTCGCTCTCGAGATGGTGGCAAGACAATGGGTTCTATTAAAAGAGGAATTGGAAGGTACTCATTCTTTCTAAGGAATAATCTGTTAATTGAATAATTATCCTTAAGTAGGTACTTGTGAATTCTATGATTGTCAAAAACAACACCAGTGTGTTGAATTTATAATTTCATATTTGGTGAAGAAAAAGACCAAGAGACAACATATTGAAGGAGTTCTGTAGAAATCACGGGCTAATTGATTCAGTTATATTGCTGTTGATTACCTGCTCGTTTTTGTGCTGCTATAAAATGAGAGACTCCACCTCCTCTCTGCTCTTCCCCCGTTATTTAATTAGATACATGTTGTCTTTACAAAGGTTGGTGTTAAGAATGCAACTTTTTGTCATCTTAATAGATTGGTCCTGGATGCTGACAATGTGCCAATAGTCGTCCCATTTGTGCATACTGGAATGCAGGACGTCATGCCTGTAGGAGCCAAGCTTCCCAGGATTGGAAAGACGGTATGTAATTCTTATTTTGAGGATGGTGAATAATGCAGTGACATATATTGTGCACCAATATTATAAGGTATAGAAGGGCAATCGAAGAGATAAAACCTACTGCAATAGCTCTACTTTAGTTACAATTTTCAACTTCTGGTATTTATGATTTGCAATCTCTTAGTATACTCTTAATGAGCTGTGAGAAAATGTAGGTGACTGTTCTTGTTGGTGATCCCATCGAGTTTGATGACTTGCTTGCTGCGGGAGAAAAGGATGATATGCCAAGAGAAAAATTATATGATGCTGTGTCAACAAGAATTGGTGGTCGATTACAGATGCTCAAGGCCCAGGTCGACAAACTAGCTGTCCGGGAAGCACTACGCTCACAACACTACCATGATCATTTTAGTGAACGAGCTGCTGGGATTGTGCAGCACGTTGACTGGGAAGCTCTCGGCATGAATGATTACATGAGCATAGAGGAGCATCATGACTCTCCTCCAAAGCAAGAACCAAGTAATGAGCAGCCATTAGTTGAGAAGCAGGTGGAAGAAAATAGTCAGGATAGATACGTTAGGTTGGGCTTCTCCAGGGAAAGTGGAATCATGTCAAGGATCAGAGGTTACATGGGTTCGACTGAATTAATGCTATTTTCTGCTAGATGTTTAGTCACTAATAGTAGGGTGAAAGAAAATTTTGAGAACATTCAAGAGATTGCCCCATTGAAGGCTTGGAACAACTTTTGGATGCCGTTGTATGAGAGTCAGGTTTGTAACCGGGAGATTTTACTTTAACTGAAGAGTTTAATTGGTTTTGGTCTAACTAGAGAGTTTAAATTTTGTGCTTGATCTTTGTCGCATACAGTTTATTTAATACTACTATAACTCGTTAAAATATACTCTACTAGAATAATAACTGTATCAAGTTAAAATATCTTGTCGCATTATTTTGTTAGAGTAATCTGTTCTGTCATGGCGACCCTTTGATTATTCTCCTCATTTGGCCCTTTTGTTCAAGTTTAGACGTTGTCAATTTGAGTTTCTGCCACTTTGGAGTCCAATGGGGTGTGGTCACCCTTCACCGGAAGGTACAGTTGTGCTTCTTCTTCTAGATATATGATTAAAAGTCTCCTTCCTATTTTTTGATCAGTCTACCCTAATTTGTTAGGTCAAGTTTTTAGGAGGCTAAAGATATTTATTTATTTAAAAAAGAGATATTTGGTTAAATTTTAGAGAGAAAGGAAAGTAGCGGAAATTATTTTTCAAAAACTAAAGAACTAATTTTTTCTCAAAACTACCTTTCAAAATAAATTTAATTTTAGAAATTTGGCTAAGCAAGCCATAGATTGGATTTTCCGTGGAGGTGGCCAAATAAATTTGTCTTTTAATAATAATTCACTCAATCCATTCAAATTTAATCAG
>JACEIK010000370.1:236239-264538 GCA_018107945.1 Datura stramonium | reverse complement strand
ATAATAGATTTGATAAAAAAAGCTATTTTTTGAAAAATTTAGATTAATTCTGCTGGGACTATTTTTTGAAAAATTCTTTTTTTTAAAAAAAAAAACACCGAAACTTCCTCATAATAATGTATTAGAAAAAAAGTTAAAATCAATTTTGAATGTGATAAAGTTAAACTATATTGCTATAGTTATTATATTACAAAAGATCAAGTAGGGCATATGTTGCAAGAGATCTTACATGGGAAGAAAACGGAGGACAAATCCAATGGTTAAAATTATTTGCAAGAGCAACATAACGTCCATCAGACGGTTCTCCGGACAATCGAACTCAAATGAGACCCACCAGAGTCACCTCAGTTTACCCTGTAAGATTTATCAGGGGGTAGCAGCAGGGACAAAAATGGAAAATTAAAAACTGGAAACTCCACTGAAATAACAAAAGAGAGGGGAGAGCGACTGCTGGGGTTGATGGTATCTTCTCGAATTTGAACTGAATTCAATGGAGAAGAATATCTGTTAATAAGCTTGCAAACAAAAATGTTAGAAGAAGACGAAGATTTTCTGGAATCAGAAACTCAACTCACCGATGACCAGAAAATTGAGATTGCCAAATGGTTCCTTCTCAACGCCCCCGCCGGCGAAATTCAGTACGTCGCTAAAGGTCTTCTTCTTCTCTTTCATTTATTTTCTGCGCCATTCTTTAATTTTGAAGGTTTTTTCGTGCTTGAAATTGTAACCGCATTGGTGTTCGTTTGCGATCGGCAGTTTATCGTTCTTCTTTTGGGTTTTGAGTTTTATTCGGATTGATTTACAGATGTTAGAGCTATTTTGAAGGACGAGAACGTATATAAGAAAGCGGCTGAGGAGTCATTTCCTTCGTACAACAAATCTCACCTGATTTGTATCGAATTGCCAAACAGAAGTGGCGATGTAAGTCTCTCTCTTGCTTTCTTTTTCATTGTGTAAGTTAGATCTTTGAAAATGTAATTTAGGCTAATCGTGTCGTTCAAGTTATTAATTTCAGATTTGATAGTTTTGAGTAGTTGAAGATTTGTAAAGAAGTATTGATAAGGGTTTGACGATTAAAAACTGTAGTAATTTGTAAGCAATTATTGTACTGATGTTGTAAATTTCCTTAATTGAAGGTTCGTGACCTCTTCATGCCTCCTTTAGAGCTCAAAAACTGAAGGAAAGACTAAAAGTTATGCGCGAGAAACTTCAAATAGAAAAAGTTTTTGCGTGAGAAATAAGTAAAGATTACCTTAGTAAGGCTCCAAATAAGGCTTTTAGGATAGAGATATATTTCATGGTACTTGGATGCTGGAGCTACTATATACGAAAGAGTTGGGTGTTGTTTGTTTGAGCATCATGTTTATGTACAAGTTCTCTACATTTGTGTCACACTTGTATATAGGGAATTTTCCACCACTTCAATAAATGATTACTTCATCAAAGTAAACAAAGAGAATTTTCCGAAGAACTGTTCTTTATGAAGTCTTTAAGATTTATGTTCCCCTCTTCTAAAAAGAAAGTAAAATGTTTATCATTTATGTAGTAATGTGCACTTGGAAGCTATTTTCATTATCTAGCCGTGTAAAGTTGCTGCTCACCAATTTTTAGGTACTGATTACGACATTTTCTGAGGTTGATAAGGATGAGTATCTGGATCCCCGGACTGCCCAGGTTGCCATAGTTGACCATGTCAAGCAAGTATGTTGTTCAGTTAGTATATATAATCCTAAATGTTATTTTGGGATTATTTGGAATTTTTTACACTCTCAATCTAGTTGACTTTCTTCTTATTTGGAATTCTTCATCTTTGTGCTACCTACTTGTAAGCTCACGGTATGTATTCATTCTAGGTTTGTAAAGAAGTTAGACCAGCAAGAGATGAAGAACTTCCATCTGCTTTCGTGGAAGAGTATAGGTAAGCTTCTGTTTGTATAAGATATATTTCTAAGTTTTAACATCTGTGTTCTTTTTTCCCTTTTTAGTTACAGTCTACATTCTGTTTTTTCCATTGTGATGTTGAAGTTTTTTTATGTTATGACATTCGCAATTACTTCGCCTAATTGAGCTTATCTTTTAATCATGCTTAACAAGACTTGCAAATTCAACCTCAGTTCTCAGATGGCACTCAGATACGTAGTTGTGAATATAGTTGAAGATAGAGGTCATTTATATGCTTTGACAGTTGCATTTCTTGTGGAAATTTTCTTTCCTGCTTAATTGAAAGAAAAGCTGCTTGTTTTGGTCAGTCTTAGCAAAATCAGTCTGAAAATAAATAGTTTAGGCTAATCTCTCCTAAATAGCTGCTCTTCTCAATCAGTATCATTTCTTCCCTTACCTTCTATATTACATTCTACGCCTTACCTCCTGAAATATTCTTAGTAATCTGCACCTCAAGTGTTAGTAAGCTATCCTGCATCATGATTCATCCGCATGTTTAATCCATTAAGAAATCTGATTCATAACACACTGGTTTACCTTGTCGTTCAACTTTATCTGTGAGGAACAGATGTCTCCAAAGTGATGGGTAATGACATCTATCTCAGATACTAAAATGGTAGCATGGCACCTAAAAAGATTATATTAAGAGTATAAAAAGATTATATTCTGAGAGCGCAATGAATTCTTCAATAATTCCTAATGCTTAACATGCAGATTATATTAATCTTGTTTTTGTTTTACGTGAGTAGTTCCCTTCTTAACATGGTTAGTTATTCTTCTCCATTAGGGGATTTGTTTCTGAATAATGTTATTGCGATTACCATTGCTTTCCAAATCCTCCTAATCGTGGTATTTCTTGTGTAGGTCTGCCATGGATGCAGAAATTATGAAGTATGTGAGTGAAGCATATCCGAAAGGCGTCTGTTCAGTTTACTGTACCAAGGGAAAGGATGTGGAAGAGCCAGGATTCGACTTTGAACTAGTTGTGGTGATTTCAGCTGCTAGGCATAGTCCTCAGAATTTCTGGTGTGTTAGATTATTAAAATCTAACTCTGACTAATTTGGTGCAACACTCCCTTCATATATTCCTAAATAGTTATATTTATCCTGCTGCAGAACTTGTAAACAGATACTGAAGTTATAGGTTGCTATATGTTAACAAAGAATGAAGGATGTCTATTGCCTATTTTTCCTGTCGGCTTCACACTTGTTACTTGCGTCAAGTGATATCTTGTTATAGCACGTCTGACTTGTCAATTGGGTCAACAGATACTTCCTATAGCTTGTCTAAAGAACCTAATACTATCTGCATCTCCTGTAGCAATGGAAGCTGGCGATCAATATGGAATATTGAATTTAAGGATGAAATTCAATCCGTAGAAGTAAGAGGGATGATGCAGGTATGCTTTCATCAACAGTATGAGTATATAATGTTTTCCTTTTGGTTTCCTGATCTTTATTTTTGCCGTTTCACAATTTTCTGGTTTCTTCACTTATTTTTACACATGAATGTAGACTCTACTAAATTTTTGTTTTTGATTGAGCCGACCATCTAGTTTAGGTGTGAGGGCAGCTGTTGCTTTGTTGTTGTAATCAAAAAGCTTAATTATTCAATTGTATTTCCTTTTCCTGCTCTGTATACAGGTTGGAGCCCATTATTTTGAAGAGGGAAATGTGCAACTAGATGCAAAACATGAATGTAAGGATACAACGTTAATTCAGGTAAGTGACTATAGTTTGTCCCTAAACTTCTCTTATCTTTATGTTCGTGTCCTTTTCCTGGTCATAACTCATAAGGGTATAGCAGCTGTTTTCTGCTGTAGGTTGTGCCGTTTCTTTTGTTTGTTTCTTAATCGTTAACGCTGCAGAACAGCACATTGGTCATAACTCATAAGTGTATAGCAGCTGCTCTCTGCTGTAGGTTGTGCCATTTCTTTTGTTTGTTTCTTAACCAGTGTTAAGTGTTAACGCTTCAGAATAGCACATAAAGACTGTAGACTGATGCCTTGTGAGGATGCTCCGAGAATGCAATGAGAGTTTATTTCTTTTCGCAATAAATTATGATAAGTTTTCTCAAAAAATTGTAAGAGCAGTCTTGAGTTTAGCTATTCTTCACTTCCCTTCTGCGATGTGAGACTATGGTTGTTGGTACTAATTTTCAATAAGGAAAGTCTGTTAGTTCTTGACTTCTTGGCATGTATTGTTTTTAGATTACTATTGTTTTTAGATTACCATGTATGGAGTAAAATTATAAGCATTACTATCCAACTTTAGCAGTAGAACAGACTCCTGTGATGATGCCTTTTGTCATAATTTTTTTTTTATTTACCATGATTTTTCTCCTAATTTATACTTTCAATTTGAGCAGTATGGTGAGAATTTAAAATGATATAACTGCACATCATACTTTGTGCACCTGATGTAGAGATTGAAGGTCATACTAATATCAACACTTCGTATCTTAAGTAATCTGATTGGAAATCATATGGTGGCAGAAATAGAAGTAACATGTTAAGAAAATAAAGGGTAAGACACAACAGTTCCTTGAAATCCTATATTTTGCTTGTCTATTGTTGGAAAAGGTTAAGCTAAAATCAAAACATTTTTTCTTGATCAAATCTGATCGGGAATTGAACGGGGCAGAAATGAAGTAGCATGGTCAGACAGCCAGAAAGAATAAAAAGTGAGACAACTGTTTCTGGAAATCCTATTTGTTTAAGTAGTGTAAAATTTGAAGGTCAAGCAAGCTAAAGGAAAAGTTTCATTTTTGAACAATCTTATTAACTCTTGTCTTGTGATTTCATTTAATATTTTACTATGATTTAAGTTTAAATTTACTTATTTTTTGGTGTCTTTCTTAGTCCCCAGATGATTCTGCAATTTCCTTGGTCAACATTATTCGCCACCATGAGACTGAGTATCTGGCTTCTCTTCAGGTTTTCACATTGTTCCTGCATCACACTCCACCTCTTTCTATCACGTCATCTGACACTTTCCCCTTATCCCTCCCCTCCCCTTCGTCCACCCCTTTTCTGTTAAGTCTCTGTTGCCGATATTTTGTTCCAAGTTACTGATGGCTTTTTTACTGGCAGACATCTTACTTGAAATTGCCTGATACCACTTTCAAGGTACTCCTTCAAAGCCTTTAAATTAGAATATTTTATATGAAAGATGCACGAGAGCTTGTCATTACCATCTCACAGCACTCATGTTTTCTCACTGTGTCTTGGCTGGGAGGATGCAAATAAATAAATCCTTTTCTTTTGCAGGACTTGCGGAGGAAGCTTCCCGTTACTCGTACATTGTTCCCATGGCACAACACTGCACAATTTAGCCTTACAAGAGACATCGAAAAAGAACTTGGAATTGGAAAATAGAAACATTTCATGTCTTTTATACAAGCTGAATATGTATACACCATTCTTGATATAACACGCGAGGATTGCCATCTCGGGCTCTTTGTTGTCTTCTCCCCTATTATATTTCTTTGAGAGAGGGATTTTTATTTTCTGTTATTTCACCATGTTTGTTAATGTGGGAACTGTTCCTTAGTGTTCATTTGCCAGTTGGCCTGAGAGAGTTGTGTATGCTGTGAAGAGTTGTAAAGTACTGAATTGGAGGTCTTTCTTCATGGTTTTTAACCTTGGAATGACCGAACGATGCGGGTAAAGAATGAATACTTGTTAGTTGTTAATGTACATTTTTCAAACGCCTGAAGGATCACCGCCAAACTGTTTGAACCTTGATGTGATGTGATATTTCTTTTACTCTGACCAAAAGATTTTGTTGGAGCATGCAGATTAGTGCGTCCTTCATCCACTAATTATGCAACCTCTTGTACGTATGGACCTGTGAGTGGTTAAGAAGTTCCTTCGTGAATATGAACGGGAGGAATTAATTATAGCATGATCCATGGTGATTGCACCATCAAACATTGGGTGAATGGTATGACCGACAGTAACTAACCACTTGTATAAATTTAAACAAAATAAAGCCTTAATTAAGTTCGCCAAATGGTTCACTAGTGATTGCCTACTATACTTTTTTATTCGTGATGGTTGCCGCATAAAAGCCGAAATACGCAAAAGAATGATTCCGTTACCGGGAATCGAACCCGGGTCTCCTGGGTGAAAGCCAGATATCCTAACCGCTGGACGATAACGGATGTTGTTTGAAACAGTCAACTGTATTTAAAAGAACAAAGAAGGGAGATATGGCCCTTCAACTGTTTGACAAAATTATAGATTTTAACTTCTTCTTTTTGGTAATTATTATAAAACAAAAATTACAAGTGAGCACGGTGTAACTAAGACACCATGTTAGTACGAATATTTACGACATTAGAGCCTAATGACATATTAGTAGAACATTTGTTAATGGTTCTGCTGCCGAATGTTGAGAAGTAGCATTTGAGTTTTGATCATTCCCTAAAGACTGATTGAATTGCGGCTTCCGAGAACTTGTGCAATTTTTCCGCTTAGTTGTCAATGTTTGCGGAGAAGGGTTCCGAAAAAAGTGTTGCTCGCTTACCAACATTTGCTTCAAACCACCGTTAGAGAAGTTAACCTGCATACCAGCTGATTTTACTCTTTGTTGGTGCGAGTAATTGATGGATTACCCAACCTCTAAATGACATTAAAGCCGGAGAATCCCATTTTGAGGCTCAAATGATGTTGCTGTAAAGAGCCAAATAACTTACGAGATTACAATATTTGACACCAATATGTATGACGTGTGACATGTGACATATTACAAGCATAATGACGTGATTTCTAATTAGGATTAACATATACCGGTCATATTTTGAAGTACAAAATTAATTAAAAAAACGTGATAATTCAAATAATTTTGATACATTATTTTTTTTTCGTGATGATTATGTTTTAGAAAATACTCCTAAATGGCAAAATTAGTAACAATGAATACACAATGATGCACTTGAAGAAGGGCACATACCTTTTTTTTTTTTTTTCCGAAAAACTATAATCCAAACTTTTGAAAAACTCAAACTACATAGTATATCTTCGAAATATTTGAAGGCAAAATAAAAATAAGAAAGTCGCAAGCTGAGGGGGATATAATGTTATATGGTGAAAGTGAAAGTAGTAGTACGATACAATTTACAGCCCATGGAACGTGGAGCCCACCCAATTCATACTTCATAGCCCTAACGGCGGTATGATGAAATTTTTTCAATTTACAACAAGCTGGACTCTACTTAATACAGGCTTAAGTGTAATCTAGGAAACCTACGCGTTCGTTTTTTTCCAGGAAAGTGGAAGAACAAGACGAAGATCAGCTAGGTAAGGCTTTGAATATCCCTTTTCAAATCTATAGAATGGATTCATTCTTTAATATTAGCACAGTTTTTTGCATAAGAACTCATGTGGTGTCAACGTTTTGATTGTAAAGAAGGAGAGAATTTTAAGATATAAGTGCTTTTTTCTTTATGTATAATTTTTCGGCAACAAGAAAGGATCAGTTTGTTTGATTTGTAAAGCTGTGTTGTTTTGACTTTTACAGGCAATCTTGAATCCGGATTTTCCCGCATCTAAAGATGGTATGTTTAGCGGTAATCGCTTTCTAAAGGTGTAGGGTTAGGGTTTTGAGTCCTATATGTTGTGTTATGAAGCTATAATTATTATTTTTCTTCTGTCTCAGCTTCCCCTCTCTTTGCTCAAGACTGCACAGGGCCATCCCATGGTAAGCCTTTGAACCCCCCCTCATGTGGCAGAGGAATAGTTTTGTTTTTCTCTTCATAGTTTATTGTTTAGTCTTACCTTAAGTCTTTTCTGTGTGCTAATGCAGTTAGCTCAATTAGGTTTTTCTGAGTTCTGCATGTTTTGAATTAACCTGAACTTATGAATAAAATAGTTGTATGAATTCAGATGTGTAATTCTACTGTTGTAGCTGCTTGGGAAATTAGAGAGACAACAACCACAACATACCCAGTGCAATCCCACAAGTGGGGCCTGGAGAGGGTAGGATCTTCACAGACCTAAGGCAGGGAGGCTGTTTCTGATAGGCCCTGTGCTCAAAAAACTTGACATTACCGGAAAATACCGCATGCGACTTAAATCCACAGTACCAAGTCTGTAATGTATTGACAAAGTACACCTATTCGTTCTTGAAATTCAAGCTCCGAATAGTTAGACGGACTATACATTATAAATTTGTTATAACCTTAAAGTCTCATGAAGATAATAAGCCATAAGGAACTTAACAAGTATGTTTAATTCAGTATTTACTAGCCGTTGATAAACAACATGGCCTAATTCAATAAGAATAGACACTGACAAGGAATCGAAGAAAGTATCATTTTCTAACCAACTTATCTTCCTTTCGGAATATGAAGATGATAGAAAAGAGTGCAAACATAACCTCAATCAAAGTTCTGGTTCTTCCAAAATCACGTCAGTAATTATAAAATAGACACCGACCTGTGACCTCCCCAGTCTCCCTTTGAGTTTTTCTCTAAGCTATCTTTCAATTCACAAATTTTGGTTTCTGCATTCACATATATGGTTCATTTTACTTAATTTTTTCCTAAAACCTTTATCGCTTTCCAAACACAGAAAGAAAGATTTATATCACCAAATAAGATTAATCATCCCTCAAACAATAAAACTAAGCAAAATCACCTATAAATAGTACTAGCTTATATAATCTTGCAGAAACCAAAGCAATATAAATATACAGAAATTTAAGTTTGCTTTTAGCAACTGAAATGCAGGAGATGTAAGTGCCAGCCAATTCCATAACTATCAAAGAAGCTGAGCTGTACCAAACAGCCATTTGTAGACATTGACTATTATAATGATCTCATATTTTGTCCTTTTTTTATTTGAGGCTTTAGGCTAACATTCTTAAAGGCAACAGACTTTTTGTTGGTATAGTTTGTTAGTTTCTGCATATTGATAGAATATCTTCAAAAAAAGCCTCAATTGCTTGGATCCCACATGAAGTAGTGTTGTCATTTAAGTTGCTTGTATTGGTTGAATTATCTCAATCTGGAAACTGTTTTTCTTCCTAATACAGTTGGTGGAGCTAAAAAATGGAGAGACTTATAACGGTCATTTGGTGAATTGTGATACTTGGATGAATATTCATCTTCGTGAAGTTATCTGTACATCAAAGGTAATTCCTTGTTTCTTTTAAATGTTATTTGCTAGGTTTTCAAATATATTGGTGGAAGGCCACCTGATTTTAAAAAAAATAATGCAGGATGGAGATCGATTTTGGAGAATGCCTGAATGTTATATTCGTGGCAATACCATAAAGTATCTTAGAGTTCCCGATGAGGTTAGTTTATTTTCTTAATTACTATGATTAATAAATGCTTTCATGTAGTTTATTTGTTTTTCACCAACAATATAGTGTGTATGGCACTCTTGGACCTTGTACCAAGGGGACAGATGATGTGTGCCTATTTTGTTGTGATTTGCATCATTAAATGGTTGCTTTGCAACGGTGAATGTAAAATTTGTATACTGGTTGGGGAATGGCGTTCTCTGCTTTAGTCACTAGGACTGAAATATTTGCTTTTGTGCTATCACTCGACGTGCCTTACTCATTAATAACACATAGTTTCCTATGTATTTAGTTGTAAATTAAGATGTTTGTGTTGAAATATATATGTAAAATCTATAGTTGTATGAGAGTTTGCAATTTTATTTACGTAATACTTTTTGCATGCCTCCTAATGTCCATGTGGACCTGATTCTTTTTTATGGCTAAGCACATAGAAGTTCTTTTATGATAATGAGTGGGATGAGACTCGAATGCAATGGCTTTGCCTGCTTTGATATCATGGTCAAATGTGTGATCTTCTCATCTAAAAGCTTAAGCTGTTAGAGAGAGTACATATTTGTTACTTAGCAGTATCTTTTATAGAACACACAATGGACCATTTACACCTTTCTTGTGATGCATTGTAGGGTCTTGGTTTGATGTAATAAGGTGGAATCAAGATACTAGCTAATCTTGGTGTGACTAGACTCATTGATATACTTGTTTAGTTACTCATTCAACGGGGTTTTAGGGGCTGAGTC
The DNA here is from genome assembly GCA_018107945.1 of Datura stramonium. Lineage (NCBI taxonomy): Eukaryota > Viridiplantae > Streptophyta > Magnoliopsida > Solanales > Solanaceae > Datura > Datura stramonium. Next base: position 254,546 of record JACEIK010000370.1, on the reverse strand, counting down.
CATTTGTGCTATTGTAAGTTGAAGTTATACTAGCTAATCTTGTGGTGTCTGGACTTATGGGGCTAAACTTACCTTGACATTGTGTGCGTACTAGAAAAAAGAGCGTGAAGGCCTTAGAGAACCGGGTAGAAAAGTTCGAAGAGGTATAAGCAGTAAAACATGTCTTCCTGTCTTCCACAGTTCACTAGCTGAGAATTTAATCTAATTATTTGCCAACTTTAAAGAAGTATTGAGCAATAATGCAAGGTGGAAACTGAAGGTTGAAACTTATAACACAACGCTGATGTTACTAAGGCTTAATATGAATGTACCCATAATCCTGTTGTCTCTTTACTATTGATAAAATAGATTTCTTGAGATGAACTTATTGTAGTGGATGGAACATCAACTTTTTAATGTGGAACCGAGTGTTTTTTTTTCAAATAAGATGTGCAGCCAAGTGGTTTTCAAATAAGATTTGGAAATTAGATAATTCATAGTTCTTAAGTAATTATTTTCCAATATTACTGGCTTATTTTATATCAGATATCCTATTTTAAAAAAAGATTAAAAAATGATAGATACCATAAAAGTTGAACCACTATCGACATTTTTCTTGCTTGCATGCCTGTGGTGCACTGTATATTCGTTTCCCCGTGACCGTGGGTAGAACATACCTATAAGTGGAGGATTGGATACTCTGATGTAATGCAATTTAACCAAATCAGACATTGTTGTGCTCCCTATGGGCTGTTGATTCTGATACCTTAGGTAGGAGTGCAACTCTATGAAGATGGCAATGGGAGATTGCTTTGGTGCTGACAAGAGCTTCCTATGGGCCGTCGATTCTGCTTTTACGTGCTTCTTACAGCGCATTATACACTCTGGAGCTTAGTTTGCACTTCCTTTTAGGAGCACCAAGAAACCATCTTTTTTCTTTTGTTTCTTTGTTTCCTCTTTTATTTGCTTTCCCTTTTTTCATCTGTCTTGGCCTTCACTAAGATGCCAGGAAGAGAGATAGGACACTGATGTTGACAACAGCTCTTAGACTTGTCTATATAGAGTTCCTTTAGTTTGTTTGGAGGTGGAGTCAAGATACCAGCTAATCTTAGTGTGACCTTTCCCAGTGTGTATAGAGGGATTGCAGTTTCTGCTATTGTAAATTGATGTCATGATACTAGCTTCTCTCTGTCCGTAAGCCTTCCACCCACATTCATAATTGATTTAGGAATGGCCTTTGAGTTTTGGAGCTTAGCTGCCTATTTGTTAATCTTTTAGGAATGTCAGTAACCATCTTTTCCTTGTGTTTGTTTTCGTCCTTTGTTAGATGCTTTTTGTTTTTGTCATTTGTGTGGCCTTCACTACTAGCTAAGAAGGGAGATGATGTTCGAAAGCAGGCATTATCCTAATTTTCTGTAATTCTCCTTTGTTTGGACACATGGGGGGAGGAGGGTTTGAGAAGGAGAGATAGGTGAGAGGAGGTGAGAGGAGTTTATCATGAGCAGTTAGCATTTTCTTGAAAAAAGTCATAAAGTTGAATGGTTTTCCTTGTCAAAAGGGGAAGTCTTCAGGGAATTCAGTTCAATTAATGTTAAAGAGTACAAATGTGTAGGTCTATCGAAAAAAGAGAGCACATATATGTAACTTGTGATGGATCACTTGTTTACACATCATGATTTGGCTCTTGAGACTTAGGACAGTACCTGTTAGCATCATGTGTTACTTTCCTTATTAATAATGTTCACAGTGTAACAGATACAAGGTGGGTATCAAAAGCATAATTAGGTAGTTTATGGGATTGTCAACCAAACATCGCATACCTCATAAATGTGCTGTAGTAACTGTAAAATGAAAACCTCCTATATCCCTTCAGATGTGAATGACAATTTCACTCTTTCACTAATACAAAAATGGAAAAGAATGGAGATTGCCTTTTCTTTTATCCATGAAATAACTTCAGTATTGCAACATTATCTTTCTGAGAGGTTACGCTTTGTAGATTTTCTTGTGTATATATATTCCAAAATATGAACATACCTACTTGTGTTTACTGGTTTGAATAGTTCATTTTCATCACTGGGGTTGGAGACGGTAGTTTATAAATTCTGGAAGCTTGGTTTCTTCCCTTGGCTCTTCATTTGACCAAGTTGGTAATCCCTCCTAGTGCTGTTTGGTAAACTATGCTATTTGTTTTCTGTTCCAGGTGATTGATAAAGTTCAAGAAGAAACAAAAAGCCGTGCAGGTACCACTTTGGACTAGTACAAATATTTCCCTACTAGCCTAAAATTAGTATCTGAATGTTCAGCTTAACAAGTATATTGTTAATTCCTTTTGCAGATAGAAAACCACCTGGTGTAGGTGGACGAGGAAGGGGAAGAGGTAGGGATGAAAGTGCTGCTGGAAGACAGGCGAAGGGTATTGGGCGTGGAATGGAAGATGCAGGTGCTAAAGGCCGGGGCAAAGGAGGACCTGGCGCCAAGTCTGGTGGAAAAGGTATAAAGTGTTCAATGCAAGTTATACATAATTTTGTTCTTATTCTGGTAAAAGTTTGTGATATCCTTAAGTCTCAATCCGATTGCATTTCCATGTGAGATATCTTATTCATGCATATCTATATCTAGTGATACATTCTGAGTAGATTGAGGAGACTGGCTTCCATGTTCAACACTTGAAATTAGTCTCCAATCTCCATACAGCAAGTTTCTAAGTTCTAACGGTCATCAAGTATATTTGAGAATTCATTATTTATACCATTGGCTAATCAGATAACTCTGGATTGTACTTATTGTACAGGTGGAGGCCGTGGACGTGGCTGATCGTGGTCATTTTAGAGACAAAGAAGCCAGATGACAAGTGGCACTTTAAAGGCCTACTAGATATATTGTATCTAATTTTGTTTGTACTGCCAAATTATGAAGGCACTTACTGGTGGAAAGGCTGCTTCCAGTTATTTTTAGTTTGAGATGGAATGTATTTAGGCTTGAAATTGCCCTCTTTTTTCTTTGTGAAGACATATATAAGAGTAAGTGTATGGAAAATATTTGGCCATCAGTGTGTTATTCTAATGAAACCTGAGCTAGTTTTCTTAGCCGAATCCGAGGTGTTGAGGTTCTAGTTGAAGCTGCTTATAATTTTCTTAGCCGAATGATACCGAACCATTCAGAGTTCATTAGCAGGTCGTGATAATTCTCTCTTTTACTGTTTTTTTTAAACTCTAGTTTGTAGTACTATTATGATTATAGGCAGGCAACATATTTTTAACTGTTATATTTAAAACATTTAGGTGTTTTTATTATCAAGAGTTAAAATTTGGACGAGTTCTCGTGGAGAATATGATATTTTGATTTGTGCTTTTGTATCGTCATTCATTTGCAATGAAGGATTATTTTTCTGGATTAGCGTGGTGGGGTTCGATTTTTTTTAAATAATAAATTCTCTGTTTGAGTTTACAAAAGAGTAAAGACTGCAATTGAAAAAATGGGTCGTAGAAAACTTATCCAATAATTGAACCCATTTCAAGACAGTCACGGAATCGTATAAGGACAAACTGATTATCGGAGCACAAAAAAATTATTACTATAATATAGTATTTTTGTCTTGGACATATTTCTATTTGAGTTATCATCCTTTGTGTCATGAGCAATTGATGATGGTTGATATCAAAGTAGATATGGAGCAGCAACGGCATGTGATAGTTGAATCTCAAGAAACGGAGAAAGAAGAAGTAAAACCTCAGAAGACAAAGCGAGTGGCTTCCCTTGATATTTTCAGAGGCCTCACTGTTGCAGTAAGTTTGGCCCTTCCCTTTCCTTCTACTTGGTGAAGTTTTCCCAAGTTTAAACTATGGGATTATAATTCAACATGGACAATGGTTATATCACATAAATTCATGAGATGTAATCGCCTGGACTCTTGAAACAGAAAGAAACTTTGTCTCACTACCCAACACTTTCTAAAATTTATATACTACTTCAAATGGACTATCGGAGGGAAACATAAACCAACAAAGTCGTTTTACCCCTTTTAGCGAAAAGTATTTGTCAAAGGAAAAAATCTTTTGGTGTTTGATTGTCAGAAAATGGACTTATTTTCTAGAAAATGTTTTCCTCCATACCAGCCTTAGTAGTTACCTACTGTTACAGGTGCTGTGGAATGTTGGAAGGTATCTATTGGATTAGAAATAATCTCTGTCACCTGGAGTAAACCGAAGGCATTAACATCTCATTTAAACTTGAGATCTGGAGAAAAGAAAATAGTTGACCCGCAGAGAAGTTTAGGAACAAATTTAGAATTTTGTTTTCTTTTTTCTGAACACTAGTAGTTCTGAGAGACATTACCTTGATAATGTTTATGAATGTTAAGTTTGTAAATCTTGAAGTTATGAAATTTCTAACCTTCTCGTCAAGCTGTTGACCAGTAAGGACTCAGAGATTTCATGAGAAAAAGTGTTACATGCTATAACATGATTGATTTTGCATCCTCTTTATCAATTTTAAAGAAAGAGATTGATTTCTGTATCCTATTTGTCCTGTACCCTAATGTAACCTTGAAAATTTTATAGTTTATCTACCTGAATGAATTTCAATCAGTATCTTTACTTGATACCTTAGTCTTAAGAATCTTAATATAATCTTAAGAATCCATTCCCTTAGTCTCATGATTTGCTTGGACTAAATTAAAGTAAGGTGCTTAGTGCATTTCTGTGTGTAGAAAGTTCACACATTATCATTGTTGCGTTGAAAACTTCCTGATGGAAAAAGTTTTGTGGAATTTGTAGCTGATGGTCTTGGTGGATGATGCGGGAGGAGAATGGCCTATGATTGGGCATGCACCATGGAACGGTTGCAATCTTGCAGATTTTGTGATGCCATTCTTTCTGTTTATTGTGGGAATGGCCATAGCACTTGCTCTGAAGGTTATCTCCACGTTTTTTTTATTCTTCCCATTTTTAAGAAGATAAACCGATGTAATTGTCTCTACTCCTTGGTGCTTATTGTGTAGAAAATACCAGAAAAGCTAGTGGCTATCAGAAAGGTGATTCTCAGGACTCTCAAACTTCTATTTTGGGGCCTCCTTTTACAAGGTCAGTTCTCTTTCTTTCTTCCTTTTATTTTATTCTTCCCCTTTAGAAAATCTAGGCGAATTGGACTCACAATGTGTACAAGCTTCTGAATTAAAGTAGTAATCAACTCCCCTTTATCTGGTGAGGTTTCACAGTTCGTTGATGCTATCAACTGATGATAATCTCCTGCACACCTGAAAAAGTAATCTAGGAAGTCTTTAGTGGAGAACGTCCCATATTAGTCTATGCTATGCTTTAGAAGTTACTAAGGGGAGCCTTGGCATAACAGTTAAAGTTGCTTCCAGGTTCGAGCCGTGGAAACAGTATCTTGCAGAAATGCAGGATAAGACTGCGTATTATAGACTCTTGTGGTCCGGCTCTTCCTCGAACGCCGGGCATAGCGGGAGCTTTAGGACATCGGGCTGCCTTTTTTTTTATGCTTTAGAAGTTGATGAATAGCTCTGTAGGACTTGCTGCATTTATTAGAGCTCCTAAAGAAATCAAGCAGGCCATACGTACTCTCCTAATTCACAAAGTTAAGCGTGCAGCTATAACGGGATTATTGCTTTATTAGCTCTCGTTCTCACTGATTCAGCCAACCTTTGTGATTGCAACAAGTTGCAACTATGTAATAGCCCTGATGAATTTACTGATCCTTTCTCCTTGGACTTTAGCCATTCATTCAGAACGAATGATCTGTAATTCATTTGTGAAACGTGATCTTACTTTCTCATCTATCTTCTTCCTAAAGTCATTACAAGCCTAACATCATTTTTTGAACCGTGAAGGGGGTTATTTCCATGATCTTGACAAGCTAAGATATGGTGTCGACGTGAATAGGATAAGGTGGTGTGGCATCCTCCAGGTAACAGTATTTGATCCCACCCCCTTTTCTGTCTCTCTCGTGAATGCTAGTATCTTATGTTGGTGACAATTCTTCCGGTTGTTATCTTTTTAGAGAATTGCTCTCGCTTACTTGGTAGTGGCAATAATAGAAATAACAACAAGACGAGCCCAATCCGAAGGACTACCAACGGGATGGTTCTCCATATTCAAGTTATACTGTTGGCAATGGTGAGTATTATTTTGGTGTTGCTAAAGTGGTGATAGCATTAAGGATCTCCAGGTTAGTGCTGATCATTTCTTCATAAATTCAGGGTTATTGGAGCATGTGTTTTAGTAGTTTACTTGGCCACATTATACGGGACATATGTTCCTGACTGGAATTTTGTTGTCCAGAACCCAGACAGTGTTGATTTTGGGAAGACTTTAACAGTGAGTTTCACTTGTCCATCTTCCAAGTTTTTACCTTGCATATCTCTACAACTGAAGTCAAAGGATTTTACTTTTGGTATTAGGTAACTTGCAATGTGAGAGGAAATCTCGATCCTCCTTGCAATGCAGTGGGTTATATAGACAGACAGGTACTTGGAATCAATCACATGTATCCACGTCCGGCTTGGAAGAGATCCAAGGTGATTGGTTCTTCACATAATGTTCTCTCTTCCCTCAATTGTTGTTCTTTGTGATTTTCCATCTCCATTATCACCAGATTAAGTTCATCTGCAACACCTTTGATGGATCTTCACTCGGCAGGCTTGCACTAAAAATTCTCCATATGAGGGACCTTTCAGGGATGATGCTCCATCATGGTGTTGGGCTCCTTTTGAACCTGAAGGAATTCTGAGGTACGATTCATATCATCAATTCTTTAAGCCTATTAGACTGGAAATAACTTCTCTCTTTTCTTTCAAGTCTTGTGTGCACGAGTGGCATTAAAAGGTTCTCCAATCTGGACTAAATGCAATCTTTATCACGGATTTTTACTTTCTTGATGAATGAAAGCTTTTAAAGTCTGATATATATCTTCTATGCTACTTACTAATGCTCAAGTTTTCCTGTCTGGTAAATTCTTCTACTTATGACTACAGCTCAATTTCTGCTATTCTCTCTACAGTCCTTGGAGTTCATTATGGACATGTCCTAATTCATATGAAGGTTAAGTCAAAATCTTCTAGACTTGACCGTCTCACCAAATAAACGCAAAGTTACTGATATTCCAATTTTTGTGAATTCCAGGATCACTCATCCAGACTTTTGCATTGGGTTGGCATGGGCATAGCTCTTTTGGTTTTAGGAATTATTCTCCACTTCACTGATGGTAAAATTCGCAGTGTATGAAATGGACTAGAAGATGGCTATTTTACAGGATCTTCTCTTATCTTCCTCATTTTTTCTTTGATGGTGCTGAATGCAGCTATTCCTTTAAATAAGCAATTGTATACCTTCAGCTATGTCTGTGTAACTTCAGGAGCAGCCGCGTTAGTGTTCTCTGCTTTCTACATTCTGGTACAGTAGTCTTGTCCAAAAATCTGGTCACTTCTATTATTTGTTCATTGCTACAAATTGAACTGATCTATTTGGTATATTAGATTTGAAAGTTCTAGACCTTCACAATTAAATTACACTTCCCTCTTAAATGCAAGGCATTCATTAGAAACAAAAATCTCAAGGTTCAAGTTGATGGAAAATCTTGCAAGTTTTCTGGCTTCAAGTCTTATGTTTTCATCAATAAGTACTGGATGATATAGAGCCTGAGAATGACAATGTAGCTGGAATTTAGAATGTGTATTTTTTAACCTCTCAAAGCTTTGAATGACAACATTCTGATGCATGATCAGTGTTGCAAGATTCACAAATTTCTAATCCTAATCCTTTCTTTTTGCAATGCAGGTTGACATTTTGAACTTGAAGTATCTATTTCTGCCACTAGAATGGATTGGTATGAATGCCATGCTTGTTTATGTAATGGCCGCCGGAGGAATATTTGCAGGTTTTATCAACGGCTGGTATTATGAGGACCCTCATAACACGCTGGTATTTCTTCATCTCTTTCATTACTCTTCTCACTTTGATATGCTGCAGTTCATCATATACAACTAGTCAAAAGTGGATTCAGGATTTGAATGTTATGGGTTCGAGTTTGAAATTCTACCACAACACATTAGTTACTGGGTTCAAAATTTGTACTTATATGGACACATAAACAAAGTTTGAGCCAAAGTTACTGAGTTCAGGTGAACACGACTTCGTAACTTATGCAGTACATCCACATCTGGCCCTCCGCAGCCAGTTGGTCAGAACTCAAGAACTTAAATAGGACATATTACAAGTGTTGCTTCTGGCTTGAACAATCTTTGACAGATGGAACTAAAAATAAGAAGTGAACTCGGTACAAACAATGTTTTTCCTGTATGAGTTCATAGTTGTCTAAGTAAACTGATTGAACTCAACATTTGCAGATATATTGGATCAAGAAGCATATCTTCATCGGAGTATGGCATTCAACAAGAGTGGGAACACTTCTTTATATCATCTTTGCTGAGATATTGTTCTGGGCTGTCATTGCTGGCCTACTTCATCGATTAGGCCTATACTGGAAGCTTTAGTTCTGATGAAATCTGTATCTTTTGCTTGCTTATCTAAGATAGGTATATAGCATTGTACTAGAAACTAGAAAGAGCTTCAGCTAGCCATGGATCTCAGTTTGATTTCCCTATGAGAGCAAGTGGCTATGAAGTTCAATACATCTTTCAGTACAAATGAACAATACAGATATCATTGGTACTTCTTGCTTGTCAGAAAGCTAGTTTTTTTTTTTTTTTTTGGAATTCATATTAAATCTTCAGTTTATTTGGACTTTCTTGTTCAATTATCCAACAAGATGATTAAATGTTGATGACAAAACTAGTATAGTAGCAAATGTTTATTTTCGACAAGGAAACAACATTAAGCGTAAATAATAATGCACCATCAACTAAGTCAAAATTAGCCACTAAGCAACATATGAACCAAAATACTTCTAGTTAAATTACGGAATAGCTCGAGTGCACGTGGAGTTTGAATTAACAAGTGGAAAGTTAGCATAATACGCTGGAATTCGAAAAGTTTTAAGAGTTTTAAATTCCAGTAATGATTTGTGAAGTTTGAATCTTATAGAGTGTTAAATAAATATCACAATAAAATAATGATAAAATTTTAAAATAGATATCACGAGAAGGAAATAATAATAAGATATAAAACTTTTTAATATAATCTTTTAATATAATTAACATAATTATATAAATTTGTAACAGAATATTATTTAACCCATGGTACAAGTTGAAACTCCATGATTGCGTCATCGAGTTCAAACAAGTCCCGCTATAAAAATTGCAGCACGATATCTTGTTTTAAGAATGTAATGTGATGAAGTTATAAAAAGTCAACTCCAATATAATTTTATATTGTGATGAAGTTATAAAAAATCAACTCCAATATAATTTCATATTGTAGATAATAATATTTTTTTAAAAGTGAAAAAATGTTGAATAATTTTGAAACCATAGCTAAAACTTGATTAGGTGATGAAAAAAAAAGTGGCTATTTGCCAATTTATTACTTACCTAACGTTCAAATAAAAGAGAGAAAAGAAAGTGTTTTATTTGCATTAGGCCTTTTGCTTTTCGACGGGCCGACAAAGGATATTGGGTCAATCATGGACCAGAATCAACTTGAGACGGCCCATGTAGCATATTTTTCTTGGAGAAGAAGACGGCAAATATCGGCAACAAAAAGGAGAATATAAAGCTTTCTGATTGTACAAGCTTACACAGATCGACTCCCTCGTTCCATCTTCTGCCCTGATTCCCATACACACACAACCTCTGTCGACGATGGCAACGCCAATGGCCGAGGATAGCAACTTCGAAGATGACCAGCTCCATTCTATGTCCACTGAAGATATTATTAGGGCTTCACGTCTTCTTGACAACGAAATTCGAATCATAAAGGTTGCGATCTCTCTTAGTTTGCGTTTCTCACAGTTATCATGAGTTATTTTGTGTTTGTTGAATTTTCTTTGTTTTGTCTTTTTGTCTCAATTTTTGGGCTTTACCGAGGAGATTGACTACTTGACTTGAACGATGAATTGCAGGAAGAGCTACAGCGGACGAATCTAGAATTGGATTCCTTCAAGGAGAAGATTAAGGAGAATCAAGAGAAAATTAAGCTCAATAAGCAACTTCCTTACTTAGTCGGCAACATTGTTGAGGTGAGTAATTAGGTTTTCGTCAACGAGTATTTCTCTTGTTTTGACGCCCATCTTTAGCAAGTGATATTTGCAAAAAAAGGGAAAAAAAGAATCTTTTTTTTGGTGTAGTGCAGAGAGGGTTTAGGACCTGGAACCTAATTAATCTTGCTAAAACCAGTGTGCCTGTTGTGAAGTAAGTTTATTTACAACATCATGCTTTTTATGGGTTATGCAGCGTAGGTTTCATTGGTCTTATGCAGTCTTGGCTTTCAAATAATGGAATGTTATCCCCTCACGATGGCTTCTAGAGTATAACGAGTAATCTTGTCGTAGGCAGGAATTTTAAATTTTGGGATAATGACGAGTGCCAATAGTGTTATCACAGAAGGAGTGCAGGTCTTAGGCTGAAAAAAAAAAGGAAGAGGAACTTGGATAATACATTAGCAATTGTTTCAGCAACAAGAAGAGTACTGTACCATACTAAATTTTCAATGCCAGAAGCAAGATGCTAAGGAGTTACAACAGGAAAAATGGAGGTTTCTAAGTGACTCAAAGGAACAGCTCCTTTGTGATGACATCTCAAGTATAATAGAATTGTTAAATCGGTTCCTGCTCCTAGCCACTGCACAAGTTGATTTGGAACATCTCTTGTGCTACACGCTGGCAAAAAATTTAGAGGTTCACAACTTTTAGGATGTGTTTTGGATCCTGACATGATGTATGTCTTTTGCTTGGAATAATTTAGTGTCATGATATAATTTTCTCTATAGCACAATATCATTACTATTATACTATCAACGAACTAACATTCTATGTATGCATTTTTGCCAGGGGATAGATAGGAAAATCTGTTTCTCTAGACCACATTCTCCTATTTTATTTATTTTTTTATAAAAAAAAAAAAAGAAGAAAGAAAATAGGAGGATGATAATTATCAAAAAAAAAAAAAAAAAAGAAGTAGGAGGATGATAAAGAGAAACATAATTTGAGCAGGACTGAGGGGAATGGCCATTATGCTTCCTTTTCTTCAGTGCTCGAGTCTGTTTTTCAGTAATTCAGGTCTTATATTTTAACACATTGAACTGTGAGGATGTAAAACTTTTTAGTTTCTTTTGTTTTTGTTTTGGGGTATTAAGAGTATGGGTTCATGAAAAGTAGTAGTAGGGAAGTTTAGCTTTGAGGAGCTCATTTATTTCCCGTCTTTTTCAGATTTTGGAAATGAATCCAGAGGAAGAAGCTGAGGAGGATGGTGCAAATATTGATCTCGACTCACAAAGGAAGGGCAAGTGTGTTGTACTGAAAACATCCACGCGCCAGGTAAGGTGTCAAATCATAGGATTACAGCATTTGCTTCTAGGTGTATATTGTTGATAGGACTATCCAAAATTCCCTTTATCTATTTCTCTTGAATTGAATTGGTGATCTTGTGCTTCATCCTTCTACCACATCTTCTTTAGGTTATACTCTGTTTAGATGCTGAAGTTCTACTAGTAATTGAATTCTTTTCTGTTGCCATTTGTAGACAATTTTCTTGCCTGTTGTTGGTCTTGTTGATCCTGACAACTTAAAACCTGGTGATCTGGTTGGAGTAAACAAAGACAGTTATTTGATATTGGATACCTTGCCATCTGAATATGATTCTCGGGTAAAGGCAATGGAAGTTGATGAAAAGCCAACTGAAGACTACAATGATATTGGAGGCTTGGAGAAACAGATTCAAGAACTTGTCGAGGCAATTGTGCTGCCTATGACGCACAAAGAACGGTTCCAGAAATTAGGCGTTCGTCCTCCAAAGGGAGTCCTTCTGTATGGGCCTCCTGGGACCGGGAAAACCCTGATGGCCAGAGCCTGTGCTGCCCAAACAAATGCTACTTTCCTTAAGCTAGCGGGACCGCAGCTTGTGCAGGTAGATCATCTTTGGCTTTTGAACTCTATTGTGTTGAATTGCATTAGATTTGTACGAAATTTGAACTTCTTTTGTCCTATGGTGGGAGCCTAGTTTTCCCTCTTTCCATTGTTCCTGGCAATTCTGACTAAGAGCTGCTGCAAAGTATACTTGTCTTTTTTAAAGTACATATATTAAAATTCTAATATGCTAGGTGGCTCTATATAGTAAAATTCTAATATGCTAGATGGCTCACTACTTGAATTTGTCTGATAATCTAGAGAAAGTGACAAAAGTGGTCCTTTATATCTGGGGGTAGGTCTAAAATCATCCTTTATATTTACCACTGAAAATGTTTACTCCTTTAAATTTACCAAAACGGACCACTTTTCGTCTCTTTTTAGTTTTAAACAAACAGCTCTAACTGACCCAGAGCTAACTGTCTTCAAACGAGAAATTTTAGTTCTTTTTAACTTATGATCATGTAATTACTTGGCGCATAGTAGTTTATTCTATTATTGTTTGGCTTTCTAAAATTAACAATCAACTACTGCATGGAAATTTTACAATTTTGTTAAGTTGCAATTTAAAGTAATTGACCCAAATATGCTGCTGATCAATGCTTGTACTAACTTTAGATGTTCATTGGAGATGGAGCAAAACTTGTTCGCGATGCTTTCCAGCTGGCAAAAGAGAAATCACCTTGCATAATTTTCATTGATGAGATTGATGCTATAGGCACAAAGCGTTTTGATAGGTACACTGTATCTTTGTTTTCCTTTGCTCATATATATACTTAACATTGCATGCCCATTATATCCTCAGTCTCGGCAAGCATACTGGATAAGGAGTAGCGTGTGCTTGCAAAAAAGTAATTGAGCACTATTAGCCTCTGTAATGTGTGCACTGATTCTTCTCTGACTATGTAATGTTGTTCTCTTGCAGCGAAGTTAGTGGGGATCGAGAGGTCCAACGAACTATGTTGGAGTTACTTAATCAGCTCGATGGTTTTAGCAGCGATGATCGGATTAAGGTTCTTTTCTACTTGAAACTATTTTTATATACATTTTTCTCCTTATTTTGTGGTTTGGGTCCTTTCCAAAAATTTTACCTTGTAGTAGGTTTCTTGATTTTAGCTGCACATAACTGCAAAAGCTAAAATGAAGTGATCTCAGTATTCTGGTTTTCTACATTTTCGTGAATTTTTTTGCTTGCTTTCCTTCACTTCAGGTGATTGCAGCAACAAACAGAGCTGATATTTTGGATCCTGCTTTGATGCGGTCTGGTCGATTGGATCGTAAAATTGAGTTCCCCCACCCCACCGAGGAAGCCAGGGCTCGGATCTTGCAGGTGGGTATTTTGCCAAACATATATCATTTCATTTCATTCCCTTGTCTTGTTAGCTAACATGAAATTAGTTCTCGAGTATTTTCACTTTAACATTTGTGGATTCTTTGCGAAACTGCAGATCCATTCTAGAAAGATGAATGTTAACCCAGATGTTAACTTTGAAGAATTGGCTCGATCAACAGATGATTTTAATGGGGCACAATTGAAAGCTGTATGTGTTGAGGCAGGCATGCTAGCACTCCGTCGCGATGCCACTGAGGTCTCTATTTTCTCTCCTACTTTGTGAGTGCCCAAATATGTGCGTGATGTGCATAGTTGGACAGAAGCTCTCTGGCTATGATCTTTATGATGTTTGACTTATGTTCTGCATCTTATCATGTTAGGGGGCTTAATTCATGATTTCGCAATGCAGAATATCTAAAACTCCCCCTAAACTTGACGCGTTTCCTACAGCCCCCACACACAAAAAAACAAAAACAAAAACAAAAAAAAGATTATATATGTGTGTGTGCGAGTATATATGCCTGGTCCTAATTACCCCCTGAACTTGATTATTTTGTCAGCCTTTACCCCCTCAACGTGCCGCTTGGCACAGAAAGTGATTTCAAATAGCTTTGGATGCATCAGAGTGTAAATATTGTGCCACATCCGATTTTGTGCCACATTGGACGATAAAAACATTTGACGAGCCTACTAAGAAACCTTAAGTGATCTTTTGCTAATTTTTTTTCCTCATGGTAACTTGAAAAAATATTCTTCTTCCTGATGCTTATATAACTACATAAGGGCCATGTTATTTTTTAAGCTCATGATGAGATTTAGAGCCTGTTTGGATGGGCTTATGAATTTTGGCTTATCTTAGTTATATTGGTTTAAAAGTACTTTTTAGCACTTCTTTATTTTACCCTAACACTGCAAAAGTACTTTAAAAGTTATTTTGGCTTAAAGCCACCTAAAATAAGCCAATTCAAACAGGCTCTTAGACTTTTACTTTGGTTTAATCAATAATTTGGATTATATTTATAATCCTAATTAAATTGAACTGGCCCGTTATGTCTGCCCTTTTTGCAGTTTTAGTGGTGACTAATACGGGTGATGATCTGTAGTCCATCACCAAAAAAATGTGTGATGATCTCTAATATCTTCTCCATGTTTAAGTTCGTCCGTGAGAGCTAATCAACTGTGCTAAAACAGAATCCCATTCTTTTATGGTTGGCAAGCTGGATACCACTAATTCCATCTCCACACTCTTGCAGGTAACGCATGAAGACTTCAATGAAGGTATCATTCAAGTTCAAGCCAAGAAGAAAGCCAGCTTAAACTACTATGCCTAAACTTATTGCAGGTGCCACGGCAAGCAGCTTTTAGCTTCTCAAAGCTGAACATGGCTACTGCATGCTCCCCCGCAGCCCCTTCCAATATTCCTCTTTCTTTCTGGCCCGGGAGGTGGGTAGGGAATAGGGATAGAAGCTTTGCACATTAGCCTCTGTGCAACACTTGCTTGTTGCTTGTTGATATCAAAAAGGTGCCTGGTAGTGTGTTGATCTCTTCTTGAATTTGTTCTTTTTGTACTCTTCTGCTGTATAACTTAATGACCTAGAATAGCCTTGAGCTATATTGGCAATTGAGACACAGTTAATTGGATCTTGTTCGTGCTTGTGATTGGGGATGACTTATTAGGTGCCGCTCCAACCTTGTAGAGTAGCAGCAGTCTTAAGAGGTTTGTTGTGTTGTGGCACACCTGAACCTGATATTGAGATGCACCAAATTGGTCCAGGGATAAGAAGACTGCCTCCGTCCCCTTTTTTTCTTCCGAAGAGGGGCTCAGATCCCCTCACCTCTAAGAGACTGGTTCTGGACTGCGCACAAACCAAACTAGCCCTTAATTCTTTGGTTTTTTCTTAATTAATGCAATGTTACCAATTATTATTAATGCGTGGAAAAATAAGGCAAAAATATTGTGACGTCGGAGATGGAATTTCAAAAAATACTCGATGTTATTAGAATTTCAAACGATTTCAACAAAGAATACTTCAAATAAAAACTTAGAAACTGTAATCACTAATTTAAATAATCAGTTATTACTAATGTATCTGTAACGTAGTACATGACTTGGCAAGATATGAATAAGTTTTGCTAATTTAGCCCCCATTTGATCATAAAATGTTTAGCTATAAATTATCTAGTTTTTCAGAAATTTTTTAAATCGGTTTCAGCTTTCCTTTTGTGACTAATTGTAATTTGATGAATTGTAATAACTAGTAATTGTGTTATTAGTCGCTGTTATAAAAATGTTATGTTATAATTTTAGGATAATATATTATCTAATTCATTATAAAAATGATTATCTTATGTCAAATTTATTTTTATATGGATTATGGTTTATGGTAATGAACGTCATCAATGAAAATTCTGCATAATTTTGCTTAGCAAGTACTATATTTGTTTGGTATGATTGAGTATTTTTGATAGTTTTTAACATTTATGGATATATCATGTTTCCTGGCTTTTTCTTTTTTTAAAAAAGTAAAACATATTTTAAAATATTATGACAAGATACTTTTTCAACTTCAATTCAAATTTCACTAAATCAAATTTTTCGAGAAAAAAAAATTGAAAATTGATTATTGAATGTTAGTTTAAACGCATAATTTTCGAAAATTTTAATTGTGTCCATATAAATTAACGTAGGATTTCATAAAATTCAGGTTGTTATATATTATGATTATTAGTGTTATTGATGACGATGGTGTTATGCATGTACAATACAAGAAGAAACCAATTCTTTCGGGAAAAAATCCCTCTAAAAATTTATCATATTAATATCAAATTCGTGATGTCACTGGGTTAGTGGCAAATAATACAAATCAAACATTTTCATGGTTGGAATTTCTGATGACATACGGAGGGAAATACTGCACATCACAGGTTTTTCACTAGGCACCTTGGACTGCCTTTATCTTCTAACAAGTAGAGCAAGATGGACTATACTCAACTGGTGGATAAGATCACAGATAGGATCACCAACGCCTATTCCAAAAGCCTTTCATATGTAGGCAGATTGCAGGTTATTAATGTTGTATTGTTCTCAATATATAATTTTTTGGGGAGTATTTTTATTCTGCCTCAAAGTATCTTGAAACAAGTTGATAAGAGATGTGGGGAATACTTATGGGGTACATCTGAGGAGCATAGGAAGATAGCACTTGTTGCTTGGGATAAGGTTTGCAAACCAATGAAATATGGTGGTCTCAACATTAAAGAATGCAGGAAGTGAAATGTAGCTTCAGTTGAGAAACTGTTTTGGCCTCTTAATGCAAAAGAGGATAGCTTACATGTGAAATGGGTATATGGAGTCTATATAAAGCAATCAGGTAGCATTTGGGATCATATTCCACCTGTAGATAGTAGCTGGTATTAGAGGAAATTGAATGCACTTAAAGGTAGTATGACTCATTGGTTTCAGAATGATAGCTATCAGCTCACTGCTAATGGAGAATATTCAATAACTTGTAGTTACAATGACTCACTCAATGAGTTAGTAAGACTAGATGAGGCTGACCTAATATGGACAAGGGTAATTTAACCAAAACATAGATTCATCTTATGGTTTGCAAATCAAAGAAGGCTACTTACCAAGGAAAGGCTCCAGAAATTGAATATACCTATGGAGGATGGAATCTGTTGTCGAAGTGATGCTAGAGACACAACAACATCTATTTGTTGAATGTACATGGATTAGGGAGGTGCATAATGAGCTAAGTACCTGGTCTGGAATGCAGCTGGGAGGAAGGGATACTAACCAATGTTTGAAATGGCTGAAGAGTAGAAGATGGAGAGAAATGAAGAAGGAAGTAGTAGCTGCAATTTGGGGATTAATGATCTAACATACTTGGCAAGCAAGGAACTGGAGAATATTGCGAGGAACACCTGGGAATACTAGTTTTGTAGTTACACAAATACATAAAAAATTAAAGGTTAGATTAGAAGCAAACAAAGAAAGTCAAAAGATGTCAATTTTTGTTTCAACAATTATGTACTTAGGTGATAGGAGTGTAGCAGACAGAGAACTGTTATGTTCTTTCTTTTCTTTTTTGAAGAGGTTGAAGGCCTAAATGCTTATACAACTTCTTGAGGTGGTATAGCTCTGGGTGCTTATTAGGTGTACTGTAGAACTCTTTTGATGTCTATGGTAATATTTTACATTTATTATCAAAAAATATATATATCGAATTTTAAGTAAGATGAAATTATATAAGAAGGTAAATTAAAAGAGCAAATATTATTAGAATTAAACTGTCTCAATTTTTAAAATTGAACTGAACAAGAAGAGTAAAGTAACTTTTTCAAGAAGAAAAATCACATCATTTTCCTTTGATTGCACTTATTCTCACTTCACCCGGAGATCATACTGTTACACCCCGTAAATTCTTGACATGTAGATGGCCTATTCGCATGTTGGTTAAGAGTTTTAGAATGCTATACGTGCGAGAAAAGGGCCCGGGAGAGACCGGACAAGCGTCAAGTTGGCGCGTGGCAAGGCAAATGCGACTTAGAGGTTCCAAGTATATAAACCCCTCCACTTCGGTTTTGTCTCAATTTAATTCATAATTTCCAGAGAGTAAACAGAAAACAGGGGGAATGAGGGATTTCTTTGAAATTCCGTCCGTTTACGCTATTAAACGCGGTCCAAACTCGAATTAATCTTGGGTAGTGAAGTATTAAGCTGTCGGAAGCATTCCTGCAGAGTTAGTTTCATGAAATTCGGCCAGCGAATCGTCGTGCTACCGAGCTAAGATAAGTGGAATTGCTCCAAATTAGTGTCAATATACTCCTAGCCTTAAAGTGAGTATTTCTCACTTCTGGACTTTCGAGAAATAGCGAGTTTTCGACCGTTTTTCAATAAGCCAAAGTTTGGGCTATATATATATTAAAAGTGATATTTTCTTTCAGAATATT